>JARFXV010000123.1:0-35000 GCA_031761425.1 Cosmopolites sordidus
TTTTTGTAGGTTACTTCCATCCCTACCTTTCAATGTGGCCGAAGAATCTTAATATTCGTTCATGACTAATTTGGTGGACCCTTGTGGATCTCCTGAATGTTAAGAAGTGTAGAGTGATCAGTATATCTCAAGTTAGCTATTTTAATGCCGTCAACACTGGCTTCATCCGTCCAATCCTTGAGAGCTCTATGGATGATATATACACCGTAAATGTTGAATAGAATTGGTGATAAGATGCATCCTTGTCTGGTTCCTTTATTGACGCAAAACTCATCAGATGTTCGATCTTCTATTTTCACCACTACTATGTTTTTTATATAGATGACAGATCAATCAAGTGATCTGATACTTGCGTTTTCTGGGGAATTTGTCATAATTTCTTTCAATTTTTGGTTGTCAAAGGTCTTCCGATAATCAAGGAAACAGAGTATACAGGATAGTTGAGTATCTGTTCACGTGAACCTTCCCCTGGAACAAATCTGGCCATGATTAATAGAATTTTAAGCGTTCGTCGATAATATAAAGGAGGATTTTATTGACAATGGAATGAGAGCGGATAAGGCAGTAATTTTCGCATTTCCCTCTAGACCCTTTTTTTGTGAGTGAGTGATTTAATGCTGAGATCAATCAATCTTTTGGCCACAATCCGGTGGCTCATATTTTCTGGTAGATATCGTGAAATATGTCTCCTATCACTTCTCTCCCATTGCTTTAATTACGTCTGCGGTGACTCCATCCAAATTTGGGTCTTTATAGTTTTTTCGACTGCATATAGCATTTTTGACTTCTCTTTTTAAAATATTAGGTTCGTGTGTTTCAAAATTAGGTATGCTAGGATTATGCCCATCTTTTTTTTGCGATAGTCTTTCCATTCTGTATTATCCATGTGCATTTCCTTGTTATTTTCGTCACCATTTTATAGAGATCTTTGGTGTTGTTTGAATTAGCATGTGAGTGGAATTCTCAACAAGTTTTTTTAATCATCATTTTTATCTTTTGTGTAGGTTCTTTGGCTTTCTCGATTTAGCGACGAATATATTTGCATTTTTACATGAATTTACAAAATTACATCTTAATAGTAATGAAAACAATATATATCGACTAGGATTTTGTGGAGCAATGCTTATTATAAAAATAAAGGTAGAAAACAAATGTAAAACTAGGAAACAATTTTATTTGTAGTTTTTAAAGAATGCGTGAAATAAAATGGAGGTTTCGTTTAATAATCTATTTTAAAATAGATATGACTCAATAAAAATATATGGGAAACGTTTCAACTGAGAAAATGTTCCTTTTCAAACTAAAAATAAACCCCTAAGATAGCATTATGATATGAGTCAAATACAAAATCAATTGACTGGAAGTATATAATGTTCAGCACAACTCTTTCAATCGTCGATCAAAGAGTTCTAAATTATTTTAGAATCAATTCTACTTTAAACATTTTTTTCCGTTTTAATTGGAAAATATTACATTTTACACTATAAATATAAGATATTCTCTTCTTATAAAAGTTGTTAAATCATTTTATTACAAAAAAAATGCAATCAGTGCCCTAGAAAATCTTACCTGAACTAGTATTTTTCAAGACTAAATCAAGATCCTTTTTGCTATTAGAGAAAATGTACAAGGCTAATGGTTTTTCCCTTGCGTTTATATAATTGATTACATCAAAAGCACTTGTTACATTCACAATTGGTAAAATGGGTCCAAATATTTCCTCATTAAGTACAGTATCATTAGGATTTGCATCTGAAATATAAAATTTTGAAATACTCTGAATATTTTAAAAATTTTCTTTATAGGTGCCAACCCTCACTGTATTATATATGTGCATAAATAAAAATGAGTTCTATTTTTTATGATTTCATATTTTGTTTTTGGATAACATTTCAGCTAGAATTTTTCCTAAATGGTGTTTTATATATGTTGGTCACACCAAATTCACACATCAATATAAGTGGTTTCAGAAGAGGAACAGATCACAAAAAGCAGGCATTTACAACTTTAATACTGAGAATGGTAGAGTGTAAAATTTAATATACCTATAATAACAGTAGGTGCAACATATCTTTCACTAGCATCATGTTCTCCACCAATAGCAATAGTTCCACTTTTCAGCATATCGACGATTCGTTGAAAATGCCGGTTGGAAATAATTCTACCATAATCAGGGCTATTTTTTGGATCTCTTCCAAAATATTCAGTAAGGACAGTTTTAGCTACATCAATGAACTTATTTTGAACTTCCTGGGTACACAAAATATAATCTGGGGCAACACAAGTTTGTCCAGCATTAGTGAATTTGCCCCAAATTATCCTCCTAACAGCATACTTCAAATTCACAGTATGGTCTATATAACATGGGCTTTTGCCTATAATATATAAGCTTAGATTTAATTTATATATTCACAATTATTCTATGAGTAACTTATTACTTTGAATAATAAGGATATATTTTTAATAAGAAAATAATATACTAAACTATATTTGAAATACATTACCTCCTAATTCCAATGTGGTGGGTGTTAAATATTTTGCTGCAGCTTCATGTATAATCTTACCGACAGTAGCATTTCCTGTGTAAAATATATAATCAAATTTTTCTTTTAGTAAGGCTGTGGTTTCTGGAACACCACCATTAAATATCTAAAAATTGGACTTAAACAAGGACCTGTTTATATACATTTGTAAAGCAAACCCTGTAACAGTCTTGATCTAAGTACTGTGGAATAATTTCTGTCAATAATTTTGCAGTTGCTTCTGAGACTTCTGATGGCTTTATTATAACACAATTTCCTGCTGCAATAGCCCCTTGTACAGGTAGCATCAGCAACTGTAAAGGATAATTCCAACTACCTAAAATATATAGGGACAATGTGAAAAAAATTCTTCATTTCAAGCAGAACTATATTACCTATCACCAATGCAACACCATAAGGGTCTCTCTGAATATAAGCTGTGTCCAAAAGATTCGCTAAATCCCTAGAAACATATTCTTTTTTGGTCCACTTATATATATTTTGTAGCGTGTTTTTAATGTCATTAATAAGAAAATCAGTTTCCATAATGATGCTTTCCATCTTATTTTTCTTTAAATCAGTATATAAGGCTGCTAGAATTTCATCATGTTTTTCATTATACATTTTATAAAGATTTCTTAGTTGCTTTATACGAAATTCTAATGGTAATGTTTTACCACCTTTAAATGAATTACGAATATGTGTTACGAGTTCAGAAGGATTAGCCATTTTGCGGAAATAATCACTACACAGAAATGTAAAGATTTATACAAATAACTACTTGAAATTTGAACTTTGTTCCCTATAATTATAAAATATATAATTATAAACCTATTATACAACTACCAATGATACAATACCTATTATTCAATTTTCCGACTTTTATAAAACTACAACGTATTTAAAAAACTACAGTAATGAATATTTATTACTATAAAACTTTTATATTTTTAACAATAATATTTAAATCACAAAAGTTAGAAAGATTATTATTCACTCAAAGTTGTAAACATAAAAACTATGACAACCAGTCAACAACAATAAGCAGTGTTAAATAATTTTGAATGGGAAATGAATACCGATTTTTCTTCTTAAACTGTATATCAAGTAATTCATATATTCTTTCAAAATAAAATTTTATATTAAATCTCCTGGAATATTTTAATTTATAATTTGAATGACAATCATATATTTATCCTTCTTCTCTGTGGCCTCTTGCATTAGTTATCGGCTAACTTCAGATGCGACATTGTTTAAGGAAGAGTGCGCTTGAAAAATGTCTAAATGTACGGAGGTTATGGCATACTTATAATATTTCATAAATACTTCAGTTATATTTGATCGCGGATCCTGGAGACTATCATTAATTGTTATAGGATACCAAAAAGGTTCATGAATATTTGGTATAGTTCCTAACATTCCTTAATCCAGTGCTTTTGATCTCCGACCACCACACTGGCAGAATTTATCTTTAGAAATGTGGTTTACAGCAGTGTTGTGTCATCTTTCTGTACATTATTGGATTGTATTTATTAAAAGTATCTGGCACTTTAAATGATAAATCTTTGCGTTGAGATTCTTCCAAAGTTGCATATGGTTTGATCTCTTGATCTAGTTATATTTTTGTATTGATTTTTCCAGGTGGTCCATATTTGTTTTATGTCGGGGTAGGAGATCTATGATGTTGAAATTATGCTTCATGGAGGGTTTCTATTCTCTGTCCCCCTCTTGGCTAGCTCATCTGCTTTTTAAATACTTATGAATTTGAAATAACCAGAGATTCAGAGGAGCTTTATTATTTTGCTAAGCTGTTTCATATTTATTATTTTTTATCTGGACTTAGGGAATTTCTTGGCAGCCATTGAATTAATTTACTCTATTGTTATTATTTTGTAACCCACTATTCGAGTCCGAGAGGATTCTTATCCTTCTGACTGAACACCTCATCCAGAGCTTCTTCAATGACCAAAACTTTATTTTCGTGAAAAATATATCTTTTGTATGGGTTAAAGTGTGCATCTATATAGTAAAATTCAAATTTGTAGTAATTAAATTTAATATAACACAGACCAACAGTTGTTTTGGTGCCGGGGTATTTGGAGCTGATTTCATACGAATTTGATATCCTGAATTCAAATATGAAATTCAGTTTTGCCTAGGATTTCAAATTTCTAAGATATAAAATTTGAGTGAAAAATACGTTACACTATTTTAAGTTAAATCTATGAATCAAATAAAAAAAAACACGGAATTTTTGTTATTATATTATACAAACATCACTATATTCAAAGATAGAGGAAAAAGTCATCGATGAAACTAACTAGTCACTGAACACTTCAGAAGCTTTTTTTCCTTGACATTCTTGAATTTATTTTGGAACAGTCCTTTTTTAAACTCTAGCAGTAATCTGCCATCAGATACATATCCCATCTTCCTTGGTAGATGTCCTCAATAGTTTTAACATCCCGGTGAAATCTTTCACCTTGTACCTCACGGGTGTCTCGTAAATTTTGAGGAAAACGGTCTAAGTGGCTGTGTAAATGGTGCACATTAATGCTCATGTTACACCCAAGGGATCTGAAACTGTTAAGATTCTTGTTTACCAGTTCAACATAGTTTCAGCTTTGCGTTTGCCCAGAAAATTTACGACAACTGCAACAAATTAAATCCAGCCTTTTCTCTTAGCCTCGTTCATCGAATTTACGAAGGCAGGATCTTTAATGAATTATCTGATTTGTGGGCCGTCAAATATTCCTGCTTTAATTTTTTCCCTATTTAACTGAGGCATATATCTATCCTTATATATGCAAAACATGATCCATTCTTATCAAGAACATTTACAGACTACTTCATTAGGCCGAGCTTCATATGCAGTGGAGGAAAGATGATTTTCTCTGGTCCAACTAAGGGGTCGTTAATGACATTCTTTTCCCCAACATCTATATTTTCTCTCTTTTCCCAAATATAGTTAAAATTCTAGGCATCCGAAAAAAAAATTCCTTTAGGCTTGTGTAAGACTTTTATTAGACTTAAGTCAACCAAATAACATTTCTAAAGCTTCAGATGTAGTGATTAAGCATTACTATTGTACAAGAATAAATGCATAGACAAAGCGACAGAACAACTTTAGAACTCACCAAAACCTGTATCCACCAGCACAACCCACCTTTTGACATGTTCCAAACCGAATATTTTCTCCACAAAATCAACATTTCCAAAAACCATTCTTTCAATATCAACCACCCTTTACGTTTAATCAACAAAGGTCTCAATTTTCTTCTCAACCTATAAGATTAGAACCTAGGCCAGTTCAACACCACTTCCCCAGTAACCGACAAGTATTTGGTTCACTCAAAAATGTGTTTGCTCCAAAACATTCCCACAAACCGAACAGTTATGTAGAACCTATAGATACAACTTCCCAGAATAGAACCATTAATACCAAGAAAAATCATTTCTAGCTAAGAGGTTCAGCTGGTTGTTGTTGCAGAGGAACTCTATAACACCGAAACAGAAACATCGCCTTATCCAAAAAAAGTTGAATAGGGTACAACTTACTACCCAGAATATTGTGTCCCACAACATCCCGAGGATACACACTATACGACAAATATACAGTATATGCCGGAAACACAACATGAACAATACGACACAGAAAAAAACAATGAATCTTATTCGGAATCATACTCAGAAAAATAAAATACGCCGTATGCAAATTTTTATATATCTCAAAACGAAAAAGCAGGATCCATAGATTTAAATAATATTCAGTTAAATAATTCCTTGCCATATACTACATAACTACAGGAAATCCCTATTAAGCTTCTGATGGATTCAGGTTGTCATTCGTCAATATCAAGACCCTATATTACCGAAAAATATTTTCCGGATACTATCTTCTATTCTAACACACCTATATCTACATGTATAGGTTCACGTACTAGTAAATATAAAGCAAAAATACCACTTTTACAAGAACTCAATATAAACAAAACGTTCGAATGCGCCTTATTTCCGTTCCATGATCATTTTGATGGGATAATAGGATTGAAAGATCTAAGAGAACTTAGACTAAGTATGGATTTGGAATCGCAACAACCACGCAATAACCAAATATCAATACCATTTTTCTATTGAATCGATTTTGATACGCAACACATAGAAATACCACCACAATCAGCGATTATAAAAGAAATTAAAACAACATTGCCTGAAGGTTCTGAAATTCTTGTAAACGAAAATAAATCATTGCAATGCCTATTCTCTTTAAAAGAACCGAACTTGAAGTTAGTTAGATGGAGGTTAAAATTGGAACAGTATGACTACAACATTATATATAAAAAAGAAAAATCAAATATCAACGTTGATGCTCTTTCAAGAATCGAAATCCACCCACTTGAAACCGAAAATAAACCTGATTTCCTAGACAAAGACGATAACCAATCAATGATAGAAAACATGGATTTAGCAAAAACTTGTACCTGAAGACCAATCTATTGAAATTATCAGTGATTTACAAATTAAATCTCCTGATACACCCCCGTCTGAAAACAGTACAGTATATACATCACTAGAAAACCCTATAATTGGTCTCCCGTATACCGAAAAAAGTCTCAACATTTTCCAAAATCAAATTATCATAAACAAATCACCTTGCAAGAAACTACAAATTCACTTTAAAAAAATATTTAACAAAAAAAAAAACACACAGACAAGTGGCTATTACATCAAGACTTGTTAAAGGAAAAAGCTACACTAGAATAAATTCTCTATAAATTAATTAAACAAAACATTAATCCCAAACAGACATATTGTATTCTATTCAAACATCATGAATTTGAAAGACCCCTTGTTAATTTCATCCAAATCTACTTTAAAAATAAAGCCTTTAATATTATAACTAGAACAATGTTGGAAGATGTTATAAGTATCAAAGATCAACAAGAGAAAATAAATCTATATCACACTAGTAAAACAGTTCATCGTGGTATAAGTGGAAATGCTATGGCTATAAAAAAAGCTTCTACTGTCCAAATCCTAGAATAAGATGGAAAAAAAAATTATAAACGCATGCGAAAGAAACCCTATCCAATATTATTAATACATTAAGATAAGCTTTAGTCATTAGGTAGAAAGTCATCTTTACTTTCTGATTGTAAACTCATTAATATTAGCTATTAGTCCTATAAATACTTTCTGTAAGCATCTCTAAAGTCTGTTCATAAGATATTGTTGTTACGGTCAGTTCAACTGAATGTTTTATAACTCAACCTTTATAACTTCTTGTATAAGTTTAATAAAAATAACTTTTTAAAATGTACAGTGTACTGTACAGTGAAGCTATTCTATTTAATTCACGATCAAAATAAATTGTCAATATCTGTATTGACCTTTGAATATAAATATTCAAAGTAAAATCAAAGAACATTGACATATGTAAATATTCTTTGGTAAAATATATTATATATTGATAGGCTGGTTTGATAAAAACCAAAATATTTGCCAAATTGACAATAAATATTGATCGTTTGAGGAAGAGATCGACAATCTTAGATTTGTAGCTAAAATAATAACGTAAGCTTTTTGTCGGTATGACATCATCGACTGCCAGCGCAAAACTGATTATTAATATTTTTTTATTTTTTTAGGTTTTTCGCCACGATCTAAAACTCAAAAAATATCAAAAATATCCGTTCTTATTTAAATTATCACTGGGTAAAAACCAAAAACCAAACGGAGACAAATTTCTCAGTAATTCTTTTCTGTAATAAATTTGCCTAACGAACAAAATTTTAAAAATATAAAAATGTTATAAAAAAATACAAACTTTTAACGTTTCAGAAGGTCCTCTCCCCCCGTTTTCAGAATTAATCTAAAAAATAAATTATATTAATTTGTAATATATTGTAAAGAGTGGACGTAAATATATTTTTTGTGTATGTCAACGATACTTACATTGACAACGACAACAATAGATTTTTATGACAGTGTCATACTACCAAAAAATATATACCAGGTGTCCCATTAAGGATGGATCGCGGTCGTATCTTGATAACTATTTATCCCACAGCTTTGGGGAAAAAAAAATTGTACTAAAAATGATCATGAGAAATTCAACAAAAATATTTTTAAGCTTCTAAAACGACCGCAAGAGGGCGTAACGAGCTAAAAATTTTTAAAAATAATTTTTTGTGTGTATTTTCTAGTGTTAACCGAGTAAGAAAAATTCTCAGTTATAATTAGCAAACTGTCTCCTACAACTTTGTTTTATGACATTTTGTCGTAACTTTGCCTTTAAACCCCGTTGGCCTTTAAACCCGCTCCAAATTAATATGGCACAAAGAATTTGGACCAGTCTTAAGCCTGGGTAAAGTGTGAAGGAAGGCAAACATTAGGTTAATATTTTTTTAACTTAATGCAGGTAGTAGTGAAATAATAATTGATTTTTTCAGAAAAATCGAAATATCTCCACGCCTTCTTGCGATCGTTTTAGAAGCTTAAAAATATTTTTGGTGAATTTCTCATGATCATTTTTAGTAAAATTTTTTTCCCCAAAGCTGTGGGATAAATAGTTTTCAAGATACGGCCGCGATCCATCCTTAATGGGACACCTGGTATAAGTAAGGTTTACTGTGTGATTGTTTTCTGTACTGACTGTGTATTCAAATACTTAAATGTGTTTAATTGTATTCTTTAGAATCAGGAACCATATTGAATTTAAATCTACAGAAGGCATAGGAATACAGTTATTTTTATTTAAATTAATTATAGCGGTTTCTTTTAATCTTCTGAATTTTGTTACCGATTCTTTTATTCAAACCTATAGACAAAATTAGTTGAATATAGAGACCGGAATAAAAAAAAATCAAGCTTATGAAATATTACTACAGAAATACAAAGAAATACAAACATTACAAACAATTAAAAACAAAATGTTCTTTACGTGGCGCCTTTAGAAAATAATTGAAGAAAATAAAAGATTCCCAAAGGTCTGGGGGAAAATGACATTTACCAGCCACATTCATGGTGCTTTAAATATTAAACATTTTTAACAGATCAAGAATCTCCGCTAGGATCTGTTTAGAGTATAAATAATAATGTTAAAGACTTGGCAGAAATTGTTATTACATTATTGTACAGGGTTTTCCAACAAAGGTTGCTTAGTTTTGCACATTTTAAGTGAATTTTCAATTTACTGTTAACTTTTTCATCCACGAAAGGTAAAAAAGTTATTAGTTAAAAAATGTATTATTTTACTTAGACGGTACATTATTTTTTGCATTGTTATGAGAATGGTATATTTCAGTCAAAATCGCAAATTGATGAACATTTCGATTTGAACGTGATATCCCCTACATCTTCTGCAATAGCAGAAAGCACTAGAATAACAAATGAAAAAGTTATCTTCTGTAACCTCAAGTAAGCCAAGAAAGTCAGTTCAAAGCAGAAAATGAAATTTAAAAAGGAAAACAACCAGTCTGGCAGATTAAGTCTTGCAAAAGGTATCTGCACAGCTCGATTCTGCAGATGAAAAATTTCATATAAGTGCCAAAAATATTGCCAATAAACTTAGATCATTGTCTCCTGAAACAGAAATTGTTACAAAGAAGCTTTTAACTGATATTCTCTTTGAAGCTCAAATGGGCAATATAACGGGATACACCAAAATTATTCTGCAGGATTCACGTTTTCCATATCAAAATACTCAGTCTTCCCAATATCTATATTAATAGATATTAGTAGATAATCTATAATTAAATATGCATTTTTCTGTCTTTCTCTGTCTTCTTCTTTCTTCAATTTGATGTGTTGTAAAGGTATAATAAGATACGTCGATGTGGATTTCTCAATTGAGGAAATTCTAGATAATTTAAAATCTCACGCTAAAATAAATAATATAATCAGACTAAACAGAAAAGTGATCGACAAGGACTCTGTTACTTATAAACCGACAGGTACGATTTTAGTTACCTTTGATGGGACATCTCTTCCCAAAGATGTTACCATATATGGCCTTTCGTTACTGGTTCACCCCTAGATCGCTCCGGTTACACAATGTTATCAGTGTCTAAGATTTGGACACACTAGATCTTTATGTAAAAGCAAAGGTAGGTGCTTTAACTGCGGACTCACTTTTGACGACACTAACCCTAATCACCTCGCTCCTGACAATTCTCTTACTTGTAACAGAAAATGCGTTCACTGTGGTTCGTCAGATCACAAATCCAACTCCAAAGTCTGTAAGGAATTTGAACGGCAGAAAAGCATCAAAAGATTGATGGCTTTGGAAAACCTATCATTCTACGAAGCTAACTCTTTGTGCAAGCCTTCTTTCCCTTTAATTCATCCCAGGAATGAATAACCTATCTTCCACCCATCTAATTTCCCTTCCTTGCCTCAAAAACACCCCAACAAAACCGCTGAATCAGAGGAATATCGAACAGAAGATCGGTTAATTTCCAAAACCAAAACAGAACTTTTTCACAAGCATTGTCACAAAAAATTCGACCTGACATTGACGTCCTAAAAAAAAAGGGAAGATACTTTCCTAAACCATAAGAAATTATTGCTAAACCCCGATGGAAGATCTAACAATTTAAAAAGCGGACCGGTTTTCTCTGATTACAATTCCCGATCCAAAGCTTCGACCTCTTTGGACCTTGTTTCAAGGCCGGTGGTTGACAAGAAGCCTATAAGTGCACTTCATAATCCCAACTACTCCACGAAAAGTGTTAAACCTACTCTATATCAATCCTCCTTAGATACATTCGAAGATTTCTTTAACAAAAGTCAGGAGACCCCCTTAAAAAAGTCCGCAGATATCTCCTGCGAATCTGATATTGAGATTGAGTAATTATACAATAGCCTCATTCAACCCCCCACTACCCTCATCTTATCCTGCTAACAACCCCCTAAGAATTTGCAGCTGGAATATCAGGAGTATCAATAGCAACAGGGAAAATATTAATTCACTGATTTACAAATATAATCCGGACATTATTTTGTTGAATGAAACCTGGCTTAAATCAGAATACACATTCCAACTCGTTGATTTCGCGATAATCCGTGAAGACAGATTGGACGGCTATGGAAGCATTGCCACCCTGGTCAGGAGAAACATTAATTTTTAACACATAAATTCATCCTTCATGATGGATCCGTTCAATTTTCAATATATTATCATTAAAATTAATAACATCAGCATTATCAATTTATATGTCCTTCCTCAATATCACATAAAGGCTCCTGAATTTGTTAATATAGTTCAGCCGCTGAGTGGAAAAATAATTCTAATGGGAGATCTTAACGCCCACCATCCGTCCTGGGGCTATATTAGACACAACAGTAATGGCATGGAGCTCCTCTCATTTATAGATAATAGCGATCTCATCATTCTCAACGATGGTTCCCCGACCAGATTTCATTTTAATAAAGAACAAGGGAGTGCGGTCGATATTACTATCGCATCATCCTTTTTGGCCATTGGTTCTTTCTGGCAGGTCCTGCAAGATTGCGGCTACAGTGACCATTTCCCCATACTTTTAACCTTAACTGGTCCGGAGATCGCTAATTTCTCCAGAAACCCCTATTGGGTCTTCGATTATAGTAAGACAAATTGGTCGATATTCCAAAACAAGTTCAAGGAGAAGACATTGCCCAACCAAGACACAGAGTTCCTAACGCTACACGAGGTCATCCTTGAATCCATAGAAGCCTCCACTCCGAAAAAATGGAGAAATGTTACAAAAGGAAAAGGAAACCTGTGGTGGGACGAAGACTGTGAGGCAGCTCTCCATCAACGTAAAATCGCAATTAAACAATTTAATATCACCCCAAATTTGGAGAACTATATATCCGCTAAAAAAGTCATCGCTCAATCTAAAAGATTGTTTAAAAGAAAAAAAAAGAGAGTTTTCGTAAATTTTGTGAATCCCTAAACAGAAACTCCGACATCAGTTACATATGGAAAAAAATCAAAAAGTTCAACAATCCCAGGTTTTTAAAATATTCTCCCCCACTGCCTAACGATTTCCTTCTCAAACTTCTCAGAAGTGGGATACCACCCAACCGAGAACCCGGAATATCTCTCCCCTCAATTATTTCCCCCTCGGAAGAATTTTCCGAAGAGGAATACAACTTTGCTCTAAAAAATAAAAACAATTCGGCCCCAGGCATGGATGGCATCGTGTTCTCAGTTTTGAAACACCTCCCTGACCAAGGTAAAAAAGCACTGATCAACCTATATAATTCAATTCTGCGCGGTCGCCCTATTCCCAAATTGTGGAGGAACTATAATTTAGTATACCTTAAAAAACCCTCCAAACCTTCCCTATTGATGGAATCCTATAGACCTATTTCGCTGTCTTCCTGCTATCTTAAAATTTTTGAAATTATGATTCGGAACAGAGTCGACTGGGTTCTGGAGAGCAGGAGGTTTTTTCCTGTACATCAAACGGGTTTTAGAAAGGGAAAGGGCGTTTTTGACAATCTTTCCTTTCTGGTTAACAAGATCCAGCTCGCATTTGCCAATAATAAAAAAGTAATAGCAGTCTTCCTAGATATTAAGTCAGCATATGATTTTGTAAACCTTACTTCTCTTCATCGCCACCTCATTGAGGCAGACATTCCAGTCGATTTGAGTAATCTCATTTACCAGATCATGTCCAACAGATGCATTTTCTCAAGAAATTCTGATGGGGAGTTTATCGGTAATATTAACACCTCGTTTGGCATCCCACAGGGCTCACCCCTAAGCCCCCTGCTTTTTAACATATATATTAGAGAAATTTTTTCCTCCGATCCTAAAGAATTAACTATTCTTGGGTATGCCGATGATATTGTTTTGCTCCTGGAGGGGGAGAAAATTGACGAAATGACATCTAAAATGAATGGTCACTTGGACAACATTTTGTCTCTCCTTACCAATTTAAATTTCTCAATATCCTATAACAAATGCACCTCGGTATATTTCACAAGGAGTTTAAAGAGACTCAATCCAGAAATACGAATGGGAGGCAACGTAATTCCTTGCAGGGATTAGGTCAGGTACTTAGGAGTGATTTTACATAAGAACCTTAAATGGAACAACCACATTGATCGTATTGGTAATAGAGCAAGAAAGGGTCTTGATGTTATCAAGGCACTGCGCAGAGTTTGGTGGGGCTCTGACCCCTCGACTATGCTAATGACCTTCAAAGCAGTATCCAAATCACATTTAGATTTTGGTTCTTTCCTTTTTGGGAATGCAACCAAGAAATTAAAAAAAAATTGATATTATTTATCGCCGTGGAATAAGACTATCGTATGGGTTCATGAATTCAACACCAAATCATTGTATCAGAGCCGAATCATGTGAGTTGGACATGGACAGTCGCCGACTAGTTTTGGCAGCCAAATTTCTGTGTGCCGTCCTTCCATTTGTTGATCACCCGTTAATAATTGAACTTTCTCAAATGTATCAATTAAGTCTACAAAACAATGGATTCTATCAGCGACTCAAATCCTCATATATGCTGCTAGCTTTCAAGATGTATATCCCCTATTTAGATCAAATACACAGGGATACCGCAGCCCCTTGCTATTCCGTGGATTTTGAATACCTGATTAAAGACATTCCGGTAATCGACTTGCATTTTACGCATAGTACAATAAACCTAAACGCAGATGTGAACAATTTTATGGAACTACACAAAGGCTTCTCTTTTATTTTTACTGACGCCTCAAAGTTAAACGAGAGGGCTGGATATGGAATTCATTTAAACAAAGAAAACATCAATTACTCCTCGAGATTACCTAATTACATCGACATTTGTTCTGCTGAAATTGTTGCCATAAACGAGGGTCTAAGGATGGCCCTTAGGAATAATATTAACAACTTTTTCATTCTGTCGGACTCCAAGAGTGCTATTCAAAAGATCAGCCGAGCCGACATCAATACTAAATCGGATTTTATTTCCTTAACCACCAAAAGGACACTATATCAATTACAACAGAACAATAAACAAGTCTTTTTGGCCTGGATTCCGGGTCACTTGGGTATTACAGGCAACGAAATGGCAGACAGTTTGGCCCTTATAGGAAGAAATTTGAACATGCCTGCACAGATCGACCTGGACCTCAAGTCCATTTTCCCTCTCTTAAAGAATGAGATCGTTTTGGATCACCACCGGCAGTGGGAGGATATAAATTCAAATAGTAATTCCTATTATTCAAAATTAGTGACAAAATTCCCTACTAAACCTTGGTTCAATAATTTTAACAAACTGAAAAGAGAAGTAATCTCTACCATTTCAAGAATGAGGTCAGGTCACCTATGTATTAAGTCTCATCTCCGTAGGATTAAAGTTGTCAACGATCCTTACTGCGATTGCGGGCAATACGAGAACCTAGAACACGTGATTTTCGAATGTCCAATATCTGCTTAATCATGGTCTTTCTCCTCCCATCAATATGCAAATGGTACTAAGTAATCTTACAAACAAAATTGTTGATACTCTAGTAAATTTTTAATCACCAACAAAATAAAACTGTAGATCTTTCTAAATGATGTAGTCGGCAAATTTAAGTAACATAAATATTCTCAGACTAGACGTAGGGCAGTGTTGATTTTTCCAATGTATATTGTGTTGGTCTTTCGACCCAGTGTGCCCTTTGGCAAATAACACACTCTTTCAGCTACTAACTAACCTCGGATAAAAAATCACTAATAGATTCAGATAACAAGGCCAAGATAAAAAAGAAGAAGAATAAGAAAACGGAGTTTTATCCAGAGAAAGTAGTGGTGAAAGCCAGCGAATCTGTATTTTGGTAACCCGTTTTCAGATCTCATTGTGGAGAAGCCTATATCAGTGACTGTGATTGTGACTTAATTTTTATTGAACAGTATTTGGCCCATTGTCACGCCGGTATCCAGGCCGGATGCTTTCAGTGGTGATCCTTTGCAATAGCTCAACTTTGGACCCATTGTCACGCCGGTAACCAGGCCGGATGAAGCCAGATGCTTCCAGTGGTATTTAAATTACATAATAAACTGCCATAGTATATTTTAGTGACGAAGTTATGGCTTCGAGCCAGACTAATCTTCGCCACTCCTAATGCGCTGGCTAATTGCCCGCTGTTTGGAGCAGAAGCCAAGAACTTAAGAAGAAGAAGAAGTAAAAAGAAGACGTTAACCTTACAAATTCAGTTTTTACTTAGAATGAAATAATAATACTTAAAATTGAAAAAGACAGTATATTTATATTAAAAAATTAATCAACATGTTTAATATGCTAAAAAACATGTTCGTAACTAAAATCCCGTTTAGATCAGTTGGGTATCAAAGTGCAATTTCATTAAGTAACTTGTACCCTGAAAGTAGTTTAAAACTTAGAACTTTGGATACAGTGAATATAATAGTTTTTATTTAGAATATTGTTTATATTAATATATAACGATTTTAGCCGAATACAACCTGTTCAACAGAATTTAGTGGTTTTATTCCACTTGATCAATTAGAAATTACTTACAGTAGAAGCTCGGGACCAGGAGGCCAAAATGTTAATAAAGTAAATACTAAAGTTGATGTAAGGTTTCATTTACAGTCTGCAGTATGGCTTAGTGATGAAGTAAAATCGAAAATATTAGAGAAGGTAATATACTCTAATCATTTTTTATTTAAAATCCAATGGTTAATGTACTAATTTCAGTTTGGCTCCAAGCTAACTAAAGAGGGTCAGTTAGTTTTTCGTTCTGATTTAACAAGGTCACAACAGCTAAATTTAGCGGACTGTTTACAAAAATTGAGAAGTTGCATTATCGAATCATTATATGTTAAACCTGATCCCTCACCAGAAACAGAAGAAAAGATAAGAAAAAGAATAGAAAAGGCAAACAGGGCAAGGATAGCCATAAAAAGAGAACGCAGTGCAGTTAAACAAGCTAGACAGGGGGTAGAAATATACTAATGAATTTTTAATGACGACTCCAAATATATTAACAAAATAAATATGGTATATACAGTAAATTTATGTTTTATTATCACTGTTTCTAGACTACTTATTATAAAGGTCTATAAGCCAATTTTGATAAAGAATGGAATTATGGCTTGAACATTTTTATATTATGCCTCTTTACAAATTTGTAATGTGTGTAAAATGTGGTTTAATTCAATAGTGATTCACCATAATGTGTTTATTGAACTTTTGATGATGAATTATTATCGAATTTTATGAAGGTCCCTGATCAACATCTGTTGCAAGAACAGTCATTGATGCTGTAAGAGAAATGGAGATTCATACTGATGGTTCAGTATGTGACACAGTGATATTAAGGTATCACTGTGCATAGACATGAAACAATTATCTTCTTTCTGTGGTGCTACAGCCTGTCAGTTAGTCTGACCTTCAACCTTCGCCTCCAACCAACTCAATCTCCAGCAGCCGTTTGTCAGTTTTTTTATGTTTAGTAGTTTTTCAACATCTCTTTGTACATTGTTCTGCCACCATGTTCTCGTTATCGGTTCGGTTTATCTCGTTTTAGCTTAGTTCCTATTTGCCCTTCCGTGATTTTCCTTGGTATTTGGTTTTCTGACATTTTCGCCACGTGTCCCACCCATCTGAGTCCCTGAACCTTCATATAGTCTACAGTATCCAAAGCTTTGTAAAATTGCCTGAGTTATACCTGATTGAAAATACTGAAGTTATATCTGATCCCCCCAAATTCCATTGTTAATCATAGCACTAAACATTATTCTGAACATAACTTCTTTCAAATACTGCAGGCATTTCTTCTGTTTTCTTTGTGAGGGTGACTAGTGGTGGAATGAATGTTTCATAGATCCTAACTTTCATGTACCTTTGAATAAGTTTAGATCTTAGGACAGACTGCAGGGAATCTGGCTATCAGTTTTTATCACCTTTATTTCATCATATGTTTCTCTTAATAATTCTTCGTTTTAATACGTTTTGGTCATCTGCATATCCTATGATCTGTTTTTCTTTATTTATCATTGTTCCATTTACGTCTATATCAGTTTCAGCTGATGACTTTGTTCAATATTATGTTAAACATAACTGGTGCAAATCCATCCTCCTGCCACAAACCTTGTCCGATATTTGCCGATTCGTTCTTCGATATATGGTTCTATCCTCTGCCTTACTATGTTAGAACTTTATAGATTGTGTAAAGCAATAACATGCCACGACAGTTGTCGCATTTCATTGTATCTCCTATCTTATGAATCGGGCATATTACCGCTTGCCGCCACTCTGCAAGCATTTGTTCATTATTCCAGATGCTAACTATTAATTGATGAATGGCTTGAGATAATTCTATGCCTCCAAACTTCAGTAGTTTTGAAGGGATGTTATCTATCTGAGGAGTATTATTACTTTTAAGTTTCATTAAACTTTCTTCTACCTTCAGAAACATAAATTGTGCCCTATCATAATGATTATGATCTTCTCTGGTGGTTCCGTTTAACAACGTTACAAAATATGTCTTCCATAGTTCAGGTATGATCTCCATGTTGATTAAAATTTCACCATCTGCGTCCTTGATCAAGGTCTCTCTCTAGGGGGAAAACTTTTTACTGCCGTAATATTGTAGTAGAACATTATGGTCGTACTATTCGCTTGTTTTGGTTTTTCCTTCATTAGCCCCAATTGTCTCCTCTATTACTTTTTCAATTACATATATTATTGTTGCCCATCCATAGTCAAACGATTCTGCTATTGCTCTATAAGTCTTTGATTTCTTTAACTACTGCTTATAACATGATAGATACATTTGATTTACTGTATATTTCTCGTTTTAGTGTATGTTTTATCTCCCTTATGGATGTTTTTTCGAAGGAACTTTGTACTTATTTCTTTCTTCAATCAGTTTCTACTACTACAAAACGTCGAAGAAATTCATCAGAATCGCGTATAAATATGTCTACACTCTTAAGTGTTCATTTAAATAAGTCTCTGGTAGACTGATAATAAACGAACCACTCTTCGAGTCTATCGAATGTTTTCAGTTTTGGCAAATGTCGCGTATCTTCAGTCGGCATTGTAAATTTTTGTGATTTCATCGCTTGTAGCGGGTTTTTGGGTGTCCCGAGCGTTCTACATCTTAAATGTATGTACGATAATCAAGTCTTATTTTACCGTCGAAAACTAAGTATTCTTTGAAGTGAAATATAATTCTTATGTTCATCGTTGTTAAACACCCCAAAAGAAAGTACTTTATAACACAAACTTCAATGTTATGCTTTTTTTTCAGAAAATATCAAAACTTGTTTGCATTACTTGATGGTCAAAAGAAATAACTGAACGCACGTTTCTGAAACTTCGCAGCAGGCGATCTAACGAATCATATTTTACAAATCTAGTCATTTGGTCATACTTTGGTTTTACTGGATCTCTATGGCAGACCGACAACTTTTTGAACAACCCTCACGCCATATTTCTAATGTTGCCATTTTAATCAAAAGGGTTTTGGCAAAAATAAGTTTTATGTTCATTTTAATGCAAGCAAATAATTACGTTACATCTTTATTAAAACAACAAAAAATACATTACAATATCTCTATTTTTAATATAACTTAAAAATATTTATATATAAGTATCTACATTATTTTAGATACTGCTATAATTTCGCTTTTTCATACATCGGTTATGCTATTTTGGCTGAAATAAAAGCTTAATTCAATTATTTGTGAAAATGCGAGAAAGAAATTTAGGGAAACTTTAAAATTAAGACAAAAATAGAAACAGAACAGAAGGAAATTGTTCTACATCTGACGGATATTATATTTTACTCCTACCAAAGAGTTAATCTAATTATATTAATAAAATTTGTTTTTTATGTTGTAGTGCTATTTTTGTACTTTACCATAATTAAAAAGGTAAGAAATTCAGTATGATTTTTAAAATGTGAAGTTTATTATGTAGTTGTTTGAAAGGGTACTAGAATAATTTATAATGTATTGATTACTCTGTTTTCAGAATTGAATATATAATACAGTAATAAATACGAATCTTAATTCATAATTTCAGAATTTTTTTAATTACAAATATCCCAAAAACTATACATAACATAATCTGTAACGCCCAACAAAAAAAAAGGAAAGAAGCTATGCCAGCTATAAGTAGGAATTTCTACTACAGTTAATCTCTCTCGCGATCTCTCTTTTTGTCACTCGACCCTGAGTGGTGTGAGTGTGAGCGACGACTTCTATCTCTACTACGGGATCTTGACCTTTTCCTGAAAATAACAAACAAAAATCAATCAAAAAACGATGGTTAAAGTTGAGAAAGGCGTCTCAGCTAGAGAAGGAAATTTAAATTGGAAATTAAAGAAAAAATTATTGAAGAGTTAATGTCAATTTACGGTTTTATTTTTGTGGACACAATAAGTATTTTTGCTTGGTGAACAAGGATAACTCCTATGTCCGTCATAGAGAACATTTAATATATCTGACAATTCTTTAGAGTATTTGGGCAGAATGTTCGTATTCTACCATTATTTGTAATTTAACGTCCGCAAATTTTATCGGTTGTTCAAATCGTTCGTTATCTTTCATATTGAAATCATCACTTTTGAATTATTGAAACAAATCGCAACATGTTCTTTTTGATGGAGCTTGCTCACAATATACATTATTCAATGTGCTTAAGTTGCAGTTTATAAAGGAAAAATATACAGGGTGTAATTCGTAAATTTGACCATTTTTCACGTCATTTTAAAGTTGCTAAATCACCAATTGCAAAGTTATGATAAGAATTAACAATTTAAACAAATATATGTAAAAGCATATTTGGCAAACATTAATTGGTTATTACTTAAAACAATATATAAAAAATTAAAAACGTACACCAGCCAATATCGAACGGAAATCGTAGCATAAAATGTTATTTGAACATTGTGATAATTATTTCAGTGTAGGTCAGTGCATGCTTTTAAGTTCCATTTAAAATCGAAAATATATTTTGTACGCGAATATTGTGAAGATAATTCTACCAGAAGTATTTAAAGCGTAGAGCGACAAGGCGGAGTTTCCCAATGGATTGTACACTGAATACTAAAGAGCAATTACTGTATTATTACATTAATTATTGCATTAAGTACAAAGGGTACAAGCACTCTTAACCACTAATTTTTTACACAAACAAAAATATTGTGGTTTATTGGCTAAAACCAAAGGAATCCAAATTTTTGCTCCATATTTATCAAGCGACGAAGTTTCTTTCATCAAGAATGGGATGGTGAGGACTCTGAACAGTTAATTCAATATAACAATTAACCATGTGTTTCTTAATGTGGCTTGTTAAGTAAGCAATACACTATGAAAATTGGCCATTTGCCGGTACACCTTATTCAATATTTGAAGCATTTTAATTATTTTTTTTACCTTTTTGAATATTTCATGTAGTTTAGTTTGAATGAATGATATTGTTATTGCTGCATTATCTGTTTTTTTAGCGTAGTGTAAAGAAAAAGTCATTTCGCATATAAAAAAAATTGTTCAGGAATATTATAAAATATTTTCTTTCCTCAAAACAACATGGAACATTTTTTTTAAATCATTAAAATCAGTTCAACCATTCTTAAGAAATAGATACCTAAAGAAGCAAAAAAAAAACGCCTTCCTAAAAGTGGTAATACACTTTTCGTTACAGTTCATAATCTTATGCAGGAAGTTTTCTTTCAGGTCTCTTTTCTTGCTTAGCTTCTCGGCTGTTACTCCTAAGACCCACAAAGACACTCCTTTTGAATTTCAGAAATGACTTGCAGTGATACTCAGAGCTCTATCAGTGTATGATAAGGATTTTCTTCCAGTAGTGTTTCTAACTGGTTATTTTTCACTTTTTTGGCTCTAACATTCTGTATCATTTAAGGTACACTTTACAATTCACAACTGCTGGAATCACTTTTTACGAGTACTATAAAGCTGGCGCCATACCTTGGCCCACATGGCCAGGCCAACATTGGCTGTTCTTTCACACATCACAAGTGGGCATCCACACATTGGCTATACACTTACCACATCATCAATTTACAAGAAGCTGATCCAACGTCAACACCACTGATAAAGTCAAGTAAAAACTGTTTCGATGCGCTGAAAAGCTCTCACACCATGTGGCCAATGTGTGGATGGGGATATGGCATATGTCATATGTACCGGCGTGCACCAGTTCCTTTGATGTGGGACACAAACCTGATAACCCATCGGTAAGTGGTCACCGCAAGCGCCAACTTTACCATCCACACATTGGCCAAGTGACGCTTGCCATATTGTATGGCCAATGTGGGGCGCCGGCTCAGAAATATAATTATCTACCAAAGCTGCATAAATAAAATACTGAGGGCAGTGCCTCAAATGTTACTTTTCTAACTACATCACCTCTAAAACTGATTTGTCAGGTTATATTTACAGTAGAATCCTGTATTATATCTTGTTGTGAAGCTGAAAGATGAAAAAAATTTTGCTTGGAATAGATTTTTCTGTCGATGAGAACTAGGGGTCGAGAACTAAATTGATTATAGTAGGTATTTTAACATTGTTACTTATATGTATATTATTTGTAATTGAGAAACAAACATTCCTCTTCCTTCAAACTTTTTTGAACATTGACAACAAATGTTAATTTAGACAATCAAGTAGTACGAGTTGTCAAATAGTAGAAATTAAGTACTCCTTTACATTCACTTAAACCTTAGCCTGATATTTAGAAGCATATAGAGGGGCTTAACAGAGTATGAAGAGATGCGACTATGATTGGGACTTTACTTAATTATTATATGCTGGATTAAAACTGGCATTAAGATAACATACATTATAGTGGGGCTTTGAGCTTCTATGCCATAATTGTAACTTTGAAATTGGTACAGAAGTAAAGTTTGAATAAAATGTTACTTTCGGACCTTTTCCGTAATTCTAAAATAATTAATACTTTAGATTTAAGCTTCTGCAGAATGAAAATTCTTGATGAAACCCGTCCATTACTATTTAATTAATTAGCCTATTCAGTTATTTTTAAAAATTCATATATTTGTTATACATCTTTTATATAAAAGTAATATTTTGATAAGTTCTGCATCAACTCATATTAATAAGAAATATCTTTAAAAAAATATTTTTTATGAATTATAAAATCACTCTTACCTGTCTCTATCTTTATCTCTGTTTCTATCCTTATCTCGGTCTCTGCGTTCTCTAGATTTTGACCTGTGCCTTCTTGAGCGCCTGTCTAATTCCCTTCCTCCAACATAATGTTCTCGATAACGTCGTCCTCCATAATACTCATCATCGCGTTCTCTATCTTTGAAGGCCTTTTTACGTTCCTCTTTGCGTTTTTCGGAACTTTTCTAACAAAATAAATAGTTAGATCTATATATTTAAAGAAATTGTTAATTTTTACTAACCTCAAGTTCTGTAAGTTTCTCACGAATTTTAATGAATCCCAAGTGAAGTTTTCCACCAAAATGATCGGCCAGACGGCGGTCATTATCGTGAATGCCCAAATACGCGGAACACACCTCGCATACCCGAAGTTTCTGTTGCTGGTAACTACTAGCTGGCATGGAATTTCTGTACTCTTGTTCAGCTTCCAATTTCTTTTTCCTAAGTTCATCTACTTCTTCCATAAGTTTCATACTTTCCTCCACAAAACCCTCAGCGCCCAACTGCTCAGCTTTTGCCAATTTCTGACCAATCTGCTCTTGCAGTTCATGAACATTATTAGCTTTCACAGCTACTTCAGCTGATAGTTCTTCCTGGGTCTCAGCAAGACGTTGTTTAGCAGACTCCGTACGACGGTCACAGTCACTGATAAAAGCTTGTAAATGTTCCATTGCCTAAAATATTTTTATTAATATCATATGATATTTAAAACATACATAACAATAATAAGGATTGTAGTTTATGATAAAATCATTACTAAATCAATTTAATCTATTTTTCCAAAACCAAATTGTAATAGATATGTAATTTTTAATAAATAATATTGCTTTTTCTGAATTTTTAAAATATTACAATCTACTGACAATAATTTAACTTATATAATAACCTATATTCTTGTTAAAAATATTGGAATTTTAGTATGCTTATTGCTAAAAAAATTGAAAAAAAAGTGAACCCTATTAAATATTAAAGGGCAAAGGGTGGATAAGTTGTATATTAGACAATTGATGCTTTATGAGTTTTGAAAGCATAACACTACAACTAATGCTGTTTATCCTGATGAATTGGATAGTAGAATGTTACCGCTGATTTAAAACAAATTAAGAACGGTGATTTCAATCTTCTTAATGGTATAATATCTGAAAAACCTGTTGAGTTTGATAATGATCTGTTGTGGGCTGAAAATGAAGCTGATCCCAAACAAACCATCCAGGAATTAGCTACAAAGCTTAAAACTTCATTGTCCACAATACAACGGTATTTAAAACAACTGAATAAAGAGTAAAGAGAAAGACTTCTTGTTGTACTTGTTTATCCTGGTTTCATATAGGTTTTTCCGGACTTACCACAAGGAGTTTAATAAGCAGGCAACTCAGTGAAAATAATCAAAGGAAAATAACATGGATTTGTGATTCTTGTAAGTTTCATAGCAAATAGATCTTGCAAGTATGTTATTCGCTAATATCAAGAATCTCACGCATTTTATTTACAACTTGGATGGGGCGATTATTGAGAGCGATAAGATTTTCAAAGACTTGGGAATCATTTTCGACACTAAAATATTTTTTTCATTTCACATTAATCTCATTCGGAACAAATGAGGATTGAGAATGATAGGATTCATCTTTCGAAACTTAGGAACTTAGATTTCTTGAATATAGACAGATCAAAGTTTCGTAACAGCAAAGTTAGAATATGATGCTGTAGTATGGAACCTTTTGTATAACAGACACAAATAACTAGAAGGTGTTCAGAGAAATTTTTTAGTATTCAGACATGATAGAAGATATCCAACGAAGCATATAAAGGGTTTACCAATAAGGATTTCTTTCATAATTTTTAAAGAAATAAGAAGCGATGACTTCTCCATGCCAAAATCCGCACCAAACTATGATCTTTTGCGGATGTTTTCTTTATTGGCGAAGCCATTGAACCAGAAATTACCCTCATCGGAGAAAATGATTTTGCGTTGAAATTCGTTGTCGGCTTCCATCATTTCGAGAGACTAATTGGCAAATTCACGATGAATATGATGGTCAGCTGGCTTCAATTCTTGTGCCAGAACCATCTTATATGGATGCAAGTCCAAACTCAAAATTTGCCAGTTTCTCATTGGTGAGAGACCTAAGTCTTGCGAGCGGTGAGCAACATAGATGTTGTCATTTCCGGCTATATTTGCTTGAACGACGGCAATATTCTTAACATTTCTGGCTTGTTTTTGTCGTTCAAGGGCCACACTACCATGGAGAGTAAACGTACTTTCAAGTTTTCTAATAACACGATCAATAGCCTGTTCAGAAGAACCACCACGACGAATACCACGATGGGTCTGAATTGCTCGCTGCGTAGCACGAGGGGACCGCGAATTTGTGTAATAAAACTGGACAATTTCCAAACGTTCTTCTAACTTGAAGCGAACAATGATTTAATTGCAAACCTTTTGGAAAACAACTGACAAGATATGTCAAAAATTGGTAAACAAATATGGCCGCCTAGAGCTGTCAAAGTTCCATTAACCCTAATGGTAGACCCTTTAGATCAGAATATTCTCATGGTGAAATTTCAAATATCATAGTCAGTTGATTGCCGAAAATATCTACTGCTTCAGTTCATCTATAAAATATGTAGATTCTTCATTGATTGCCCAGAGCTGCTGCTTGTGGTGGGCTTTCAAATGCCTTCGAGGTGTGTCAGATCATATCCTACCTTGCAATACCCTATGCTAAAACTAACCCATGGTCAAAACACCACTGTTTCAAGCTATGAAGTTCTTTAATGATATGTGGCGTGATGTTGGCATTAACCATTTATCTGCAGTTCAGTTCACGAGGTTTGTCCCATTCGAGTTGTTGCATTAGTCAATATAAAGAAATATGGATCAGGGTTGTAGCTTTGACTAAATTGGTTCTTATGTAAGCATTTGTCTTGTAGAATGGGAGAAATGAAAAAATCTTGTATTGCTCAACATGCAATTGAACATGACCATAGTATAGAGATTGGCAATTTGGGACTCGTGAAAAGTGTAAATTACAATAGGGCTTTGGATGCATATGAAAGCACAAATGCAAGAAAAACATGAACCGGGATGAAGGACCTATTCCGTTCAGTCAACTTTTTTCAATTATTAATGTATGGCTCGCTAAACTTCCAAGGTTCATGATTTTTACGCGCTTCATTAGGTAGGGTTATCATATAAATAGAACATAGTTTAGTTTTAGAATTAGATTAAAGCATCTCCTGATGATCTTAACATGGTTAGCGAAACGTGCGTCGAGAAGTTCAAAAAAAATTATTTGGTGTTTAGTGGTAAATCTCTTTGAGTTTATCTGTTTTGTCTTGATTTTTTTTTCTAATTTTTTTTTTCTTCTGCTTTTTGTTTTTATTTGTAAATTGCCTCATGGATTTATTCCGCCAGACAATAAAGATTATTATTATTGCGCACAGCTTGATGGCTGCACCTCATAGTGTAAGAATAACTGAAGAAAAAATCTGGCACCATAGTGGTTGCACTTCTGTACCCACCCTATCCTATTCTGATATTGTAACACCAGATTTTCATCTTTCAGATTTACGGAACATTTTCTTTATGGAAAAAAATACTGTGGCAGCTATCAAAATTGCATTAGAAAATTTTACTTCAAAATGATTATCACTTTACAAAAAGAGAATAGAAAGTTTGTTATACAGATGGGCAAAGATTGTCAATAACAATGGATATTATATTACAGATTAAAATTATACTTATTCTTAAATAAAATGGTGAGAAAATGTTACTTCAAATTGTTTATGATTTACCCATTTGGCACATAGCTTTCTCAAGCCCAATTACTTTTTCAAAATATGAAACACCTGTTCAGTTGAGATGTCCATGGCCACTCAGTCAAGTGTCTGTCATCTATAACCATATTATATATAGAATTATTTGTTCAGTGGTTGAAATTATTGGACGTCAAGAACGAGGATCATCATCCAGGCTTATATGACCACATTGAAACTCACCTGCCCACTTACAAACTATTGTTTTTGAAGGGTCAGACTCCTATATACCATTTCACAATGAATTCCCATTTTATTTAAACATTTTTTTTACAAAGAATTTAATCAATGTAGGATTTTCAATATTTTCCATTTTAAAAAAAATAATATCTTTACTTACATTTTCTGTAAGCTGCTCTTTTTGTAAGAATGAATTGACAGAGCGACTTGAAACTTCACATAAGTTAATATGAAGGATACAACTTTAAAATGTAGTAGATTATATAGTTCTTTTACTGCTCTATAGGTGTGGCTCCGCGAACTTCAATTAGCCTACTATTATACAACTCAAGCAGTTACCCTTGTAATTTACCACTAAGATACTGATTATTCGAAATTATTATAAATTAACGAAAATGTTTATGTAAATGAAATTATTATAAATTTAATATTTTCCAATATTTCTGACAAGTTTAGTTAAAAGTTATACTTACATCTAAATCATAAAAATAATCCTTGCTCTGTTGGGCCTTTTCAAAATCAGCTCTAAGGGCCAAGTCGTGGATTTTCGGACATTCTCCCAGGTCCATTCGCTGTTAGAGAAAAAAATAATAGAATACTAGTATAAATACTAACATACACATTATAAAATTGATGTTCCATCTGTGAGTTTATATATTAAGCAGTATCCTTTTCAACTATATTTGAAAATTGTAATATGTGCTGGTCCATCTGTCAATCCAAATAATAGTGGTACAACTTTGATAGTAATGAAAAATAATAAAATATAATTTATGATTATATATTTTCATTGTCCCTTAATACTGCTACAGTTGTTCTCTATTGCTATTGTTTTTTAAGTAAAAAACTTACATTTGGATTAAGTAGAAAAAATGGCAAACTTTAAAGAAATCTATCACAAAACGCCAGCTTATTTTTTAATTTCTCTATAAACGTTTCGTTAATCGCGTTACCATCATCGGGAGATATTCAATCTATAGAAATTAACCACAAAATGGTGGAAATTGGACAAAAGATGTGAGATACAATTACCATGCGATAATGAACTTTAAAGATTGCTTCTTTTTTTCCTTTGCATTATGAATTTGAAAGGCACTATTATATCATCAGAAAATGAATTTGTGTTTCGTTGACGGGAGTCCAAATGTCAGGCAGATTGGGGAAAAAAATAACCACTTAAACAAGATGGGAAAATGCCATGACAGGTTCGATATCCATTCAAAATTTGTAATATGCAAACTGCGCGAATGATTTTGGTTATCTAACAATTTGCAAAAATATTTTCAAAATGATAACAAAAACAATATATACTGTACCAATTCAGAAAAACAAGATTTTAAGCTATATAGAGAATTTCTGAATAAAAAAGAGAGCATTCTGCAACTGAGGGTATTTAGTAACTGGACTTACAGCTAAACTTGATCTCTGAATCATATTCATCAACTATCGATTAACCCGTCAGCACGCCCCTTGGGCTATCAACCTTTGGTTTGTGCTTAATCTTAAGTTTCTGGAGGTGACTGGCGATTGATCAACGCAGAAAACCTCTCAGAAGGCATCTGATATTATACAGCCTAGAAGTGGCGTTACTAAAGGGAGATTCCTAGTTGTTTTCTATACTCCTGCCTATTGGTGCAAGTCTGGTCTCTCTCCAGAAAATCACCCATCCAAGTAGTACTTGAAACAAGCGACGCTGAATTTCGATCTACGATTCGCCGGATTACAGATGTCAATCTCCCGGTAAAATTAAATATGAAATAAGATACACGAAAATATGGAATAACTGATGAATACTAACAAACAAGATATTAAATTTTGAAGATAGTTTGCCTTATTAAGATAATATTAAATAGAAAAATAATACACTGAATATCACAATGCAAAAATACCATCAACTATTAAAAGAAAATTTTGTAACTAATGTTTTATTATTTCAAAATAGTATCTTCAGCAAAAACACATTACAATTTAACCAAATTATAAAGATTTATAATTCAAATAGCTAAAGAGTTAAAAGATATTAACAGAAAATAGAAAAAATATTATATGGTGTCAATATTTTTCATTTGATAATTAAAAAGAATACAGCTTTTTAAATAATATAAACACAGTCATAGAATCTTAAAATTTATATTTTCATATTCAATTATTTGACAGTTACTGTGTTTATACTACAGTTTGTAATGTTTCCTTAAAAGTAACAAATACATAATAAAAATTTAATTGACGATAACTTACAAGACATCAAATTTCCCACCCCTTCTTGATTGATAAATTTTCTCAAAAGTTGACAATTTAGGCATTTTTGGAAAATTGGATCAAAAATCTGCTAGATTAAAGTTATTTTTATATTTATACTCACAAATATACCGGTTGCTAAACATGAACTTGGCTAATTGGAAATAGAAACAGTACAAAATATACTCACAGTGTGATTTCTTGCATTTAATTGCAACATTTTTGTATGAAGTACGTTGCGCAGGCACTGTTTAATCATATTAGGTTACTTACCAAACTGGTGTTAAATTGAAAATAGGGACATTGTTTCTAAGTTTTGACCAAAAACTTACCAAAAAAATGATGAGATTGAACAATGGCTTTTGAAAGGTATTGAAAATGCCAAATAAAATAGAAGAATCTATTAAATTAAACATTACCAATAACTTCTGATAATATAAATACCAATTTCAAAGGTTTATAATAGATCAACATTGATTACAATAATTCTATATAGTACTGTTAATCAATTATAAACTTTTGAAAAACCTTAATTGATAAGTTGGTGTATTACCTAACTTTATCAAGCAAGAGGCACTTTTTTAAATCCTGTTAACAAATAATGCTCCTGACATTTTTTTACTATTGACAATAACCTAAAGATATTGATTTTTATACGTACGTCAGTGTACTTACATACAAAACTAACACCTATTTTCCTCATCTTTTAATAGATATTTGAAGTTTCTGAAAATACAGTGCATCGTATTAGTGTACCGAATAATATATTTTGTTAATGTCATGTTTGTTCATCAAAGATAAAAAAAAATTATGTGATTAAAACAGTTTGTGATATTGTGCCCTATACCAAGTAAAAAATATTTATTCATCGTGCTGTTCACAACCCCTAATAGAAATTAAACCTGAAAATATGTTTAATGTCACATATGGTTCAAGATGTGTTAATAAATAATGACTGTGGACAACCAATGAATATTTTTAAATACTTAAAGTAAATAGCGTACTTACTGTTGATGAGAGAATTTCATGGGGACAACAGCTCAGTAAGAATGATTTGCAGACTCGGGGGTCGTTAAATTTTACGTGAAATTTGTTGTTTTCGCCTTAAAAACATATAATAGTAGAGAAAGTTACATATTTAGTTAAATTCTTACCATTTCGTCCGGTACCCATAAGTTGGTCCAACATTGCCCTCATTTGATCATGGGCCGTCATTGTGACTTCTTGGGAAACCTTTTCTCCAGAATGAAACAAATTATAACACCTTCACAAATACTATCAGAGTAGTAAACTGAAACAAAATGGCGCTCGCAAAGACTAAATCCTCATAAGGTACATATAACATACACCAGCTAGCTTTAACAGCAATCTTTATAAAATGAAAATCACTAGAATAATACTAAAATTTAATATGATTTAGTAATGGCGATCCGATAACTTTTTTTTCAGATTATAGAATATCGCTATCATATTTGATATAGTTAAACTTTCAAGATTTAATTAAATATAGCAAAAAAATAAAACTTATTATTTTCTAAACTCAAAAATACTACATCCATTCTAGTGACTTTTTTTCTTTTATCTGGTTGACTGTACACGTGTTTTATAACTAGAAATGTTTGGTTATAATATTCAATATACCATTAACAAAATGGACGTTGTTAGCAAGATTTTGGAAAAAACGGCCGTAGAGGCTGAAAAATATAAACCAATTACAGTAAAAAAACACTTAGATTTGGATATAGACTTAGGAAATTTGTTAGCAGTGGATAGTAATGATTTCGATTCAAGATGGTTAAAGTAAGTGTCATCTATATACCAATTGTTTATAGACAAGTCCGCACCAGTTGATTTTATTATAAATATCTGTATCTAATATTATGAACATTTTCTGCAATTAACATTCTTTTCAGATCTAATAAGGACGATTATTTCTTGAAATTAGCGCGAGATAATACACAAATTCTGATTAATCATATATGGGATCTACCAACTGAAAGAGTGGATGAAGCTATTATGGTTAAACTTCCATCACCCATCACCATTCTGCCAAGAATGAAGCCAGTGCCTAGGCCTAGGCCTCTTACTAAATGGCAGAAGTTTGCTAAAGAAAAAGGTATGGTAAAATTAAATTAAAACAATTTTTATAAAGTAATATTTTATTTTTTAAATACTTATAGGTATTCAAAAGAAGAAAAAATCAAAATTATCATGGGATGAACAATTACAAAAATGGATACCTATCTATGGTTTTAAGAAGGTAAAAGCAGATCAAACCAAGAGCTGGGTTCTTGAAGTTCCGCAAAATGCAGATCCATATGAAGACCAGTTTGCTAAGAAAATAGTAACAAAATCAGAAAATGTTGCTAAAAATGAGTTGCAAAGATTAAGAAATATTGCTAAAGCAAAGAAGGTTAAGATACCCAGAGTGGGATTAACAAATCCAGAAGTATCTGCTGCTAAAGATGTATGTGCTTTATATTTGTTCATTTATCTTATAATAAGGGTAATTTACTTTTAGCTCCAAACAGCTATCACAGTAGCCAAGGCATCAACAGCAAGTTTAGGCAAGTTCCAGGATAAGTTACCTAAAGAAAAGGAAGTAAAAGGTTTAGCTGCGATTACTCCAGGTGCATCAAGAAAAAGGAAATTACCACCTGTTTCTGGCGAAGTTGAGAAAAGTGAATCATTAAATATTGTTGATTCGATATTAGGCAAACGTCCAAAACTGGATATTGATAAAGCGCTATCAAAACAAATTGTGAACTCGAGGTATTTATATTTTTTAACATACTTTTTCTGTTTAATTATAAAAACATTAATTCATTATCTATTTGAAATGATATATATTTTGGTAAATCTGATGTTGCAAATTAAATGTTTTAATAGATAATTTGTAGTTTTAGTGCAAGTGCTAGAACAAAGTCGACAGAAAAAGGGAATAGAAGTAAGTTAGGAAAGAAACTGAAAAGTGGAAAAGGTCAGAGGAAGGGTGGGAAGAAAAGTGCTGGCAGGAAGAGACGCTAGTTTATAAAGATGGTAAGTTAAATATCAATCTATCTATCAATATAAACCCAAAATATTAATGTGATTTTGGTAGCTCTTTTTACTGCCATCAAAGACCTTTCTATATTTGCAATTTTGTGTTTTGGAAAAAAACGCCGAGATCGTCTAGCGATAAATCAAAGTACAGGTCAACAAGAACTACAAAAAATGTCTCTACATTTGTATTTGTGAAATAAATTAAATCTGTAATAGCAGTCTAAAAATTAGAGCTGCTGCTGTAAAGCAGTGCAAAATTCTGTTATAGCAGTCTAAATTTTGGAAAATCTTGTAAAAACTTCCTTCACTAGAATTTTAAGTTTAGGACACAGACAGTTGTCAGAATGGGAAAGAGTTCAATATATACTTTTTTGGACAGTGGTATTATGGTGTTAATATGCATTATCGTGCAGCAGCTTTTGGGAGTGTGGCTTTTTTCATTCCTACATTATTAAATATTTTTTGGGATTAATTTCTTATCCCATTTATCCTATCGTGGTTTTGTTTTCAAATTTGAAAATTTCATTACCATATTGTACTGGTAGAACTTGACAATTCAAAAAATAATTTACCAAGTGGCAAGCTTTTTCTGATGACCTGATAATGAGCTTGATAATTCTTGCTTCCCATATCTTAGCCAGTACCTGTCCCCTATTCTCTGCATATGTTCTCACCAACTTAGTTGTTGCTGGTTTATGTATTTCAAAAAATTTTCTATATTTCGATCTTTGATTTTATATTTTTAATTTTATCCATCTATGCAAATCTGCATACTTTTCTAAGGTATTTCATCTCCATTGTCTGTTTCTCTTGTTTAGAGACGATTCATGTTTTGCATTGCATAGGTAAGAATTTTTTGTAATTTAAAGCTTGTTAATGATATTTTTTACTTTAATCAGAAACAAAATGTTGCTACGTTACGAGAAACGCCATAATTTTCGAACGTGAATCATGACGAGCTGTATATTTTACACTCCATAAAGACTCACATGAGAGAATCCATAATTGATAATATAATGGTCAAATGATTAAAATTTATCTATTTCTATAACAACTTTTTGATAAACAGCAGGTTTAGTCTTTAGTTTTATAATAAAGTCTTTAGTTTTACTGATAAAGAACAGTTTTAGTCTCATATTGTGGAACCCTATAAAAGTTTTTGTTTTATTTACTATTACTAATGTTTCTAAAATAGTTCTATAATTTATAACAATATTAATTCTTTATTTACTTCCTACTTTACATCTATGGGTATATAAGATTTAAGATAATTCATTAAATTTTCGTCATCTTCCTATAGTGCTACAGGCCGTCAGTAAGTCTCCTTCAACCTTTGCCTCAAACTGAATATATCTCCAGCAGCTCCTTGCAAGTTTTTATTGTGTAGTAGTTTATCAGCATCTCTTCTTACAGTGTCCTGCCATTATGTCTTTGGTTTACCTCTTTTTCTATTACCTCCTCTTCGCTGCTAGATGATTTTATTTGGTATTTGGTTTTCTGGCATTCTCGCCATGTGTTCCGCCTATCTGAGTCGCTGAACCTACACAATCTACAATATACAGATTTTTGTATAATTGCTTAACTTCAAAGTTATACCTGAACTTCCAAATTCTATTATCATTCACACGACCAAAAATACTCTGAGTATTCTTGTTTCAAGTTGCAAATATCTTCTGTTAAAGTGATTACTCAGCCAAATGAGTGTTTTATAGATAGTAACTTTCGTGTTCTTTTTTTATAAGTTTAGATCTTAGGACAGAATGTAAGGAGTAAGTAACTTTGTTAGCCTTCATAATGCGATTACTAATATCTCCTGTGACGTTGTTTTCGTCAAGTTTGCTTCGTAAGATACGTAAAGCAGATACGTAAATTTATTCACAATTTCACTATTGTCATCGCCAATTATACAGTTCTGAACTCTTATTGGTTTAGTTCTTATTTCAATTATCTTTGTTTTGTCTATATGTATTTCCAGACCACCCCTTTTGACTTCCACCTTTATTTCATCATATGCCCCTCTTAATAATCTTTTCGATCGTATTAATTTGTCTACATCATCTGCATATTCTACAATCTGTTTTTCTTTATTTATAAACAAAGATTAATATCTAAAATTTCCACTATATTTAAAATTATATTCATAACAATTGTGTCGACACACAGTGCCCTTTTAAAATACCAAACTATGTTAAACTAACATTACAAAAAGTAATTACAACCTAAACTGTATATTGACATAATAATACCATAAAAGATGATAGTGGGAAACCAATTTTCTCAACGTCTAGGAGGGCAATATAAGTTTAATAACGCTGAACCATTCAAGTCTAGCTGGTCATTTAGCAAAATATAAAATTTGGATATTTATATATTATTATAAATAAAATTCTTAACTTACATAAATTCTTTACATAAGAATATTAAATTCACATTTGAAGAAGAGCAACATAATAGTATTAACTTTTTAGACTTAACAATTATTAGAAAATACAATAAACATGATATTGCAATTTTGACAGCCTATAAGTCATTTATACATAGATTATTAAATATCCTTATGTCACTAGGTAATTATAATAAAGAATTTAATGCAATCAAACAGATCGCAGTACATAAATGATACGACCTAAACATTATTATAAATATAGCAGAAATACCCAATAATAACACTAAACAAATATTTACAAAATTAAAACCACAAACACCCAAAATGGAACAAACAGAATTGATTGCTTAAACTACCCAAGCTCATATATTGGCCAAACTAAACAATATTTAAAAAACAGAATTAATGAACATAAAAAAACCATTAGAAACTTAGAACCAAACGTAACTGCCCTTTCAAAGCATGCTATAGATAATGAACACAACTTTAATTTTAACGACATAAAAATCCTAAATTGTGAAAAACAACATAAAAAAAGAAATATAAAAGAAATTATTTATATAAAAAAAAACAAATAATACCATTAATTTCAGAAATGATACAGATAATTTAAGTTGTATATCTAATAACATTATTAAATAATACATTTTCATAATTTTTTATT
>JARFXV010000123.1:40000-300420 GCA_031761425.1 Cosmopolites sordidus
GACAAATACCACCGGGAGATCATAACAAAAGCATCGCCGTTCTTTGACTTTTAGAGCAACAATGTTTTTTAACCCTTGAGAAACTACCTTATTGAAGAAACAATTAATATAGTGATATAATAGAAATTGAAGCCACAATTATCGCTAAAAGATTTGGATTATCTGTTTCTTAGAGAGAAAAAAGAATCCTGTAATATATATTTTTTTTTATACTTTATATTATAAAAATAGATAGGAATTTTGGAAATATTCAATTGTGCATAGTGCTCGAAACTGGAAAATAAGTTATGTTGTATATACTAATGTAGCGTAGATGGTAGTTCAGCGATATGTGTTCCTAGGTTAGACTATATGACGATGGGTCCAGATCTATTAATTCAATATTCATAAATGAAAATATGTATGATGTCTGTCTAGGCCTAACAATTCCAAAGCAAATGATTTCTTTAACTATTTAATACATCTTCAGCATTTTACTTATGAACATATTGTTTTGATTTCTTTTTACTTTTATCCACATGTAACATATGATTCAGTGTGATCTGCCTTGGAGCTGGAAAGACCGTTACCTAAATAAGAATGTACTATTTTTATTTAGTTATATTTTTTCTTTTAAAAAGTCAATTCTGAGCGGCTTGGTTAAATAACATGATCATTTGTTTACACCAATTGACGTTGTGTTTGCAGCAAATAATTATACGGTATCGTAAGTATTTGTTTAATGTCAACACCTAGGTATGTTTCAATCTCATGGTATTTTACATGGCGATCAATCTTTATCATTTTTCTTTGATGATGGACAATCCTTGCGGAATTCGTCACTGAAACTTATGTGTCCACACTTAAATTTTGCGAATTAGCTGCAAAATGACTACTGGATGGAGCTTCAGAAGCTTCATCTCAAGAGCAGAATCAAGGCGTTGGATACATTGTTGTTGAGTCAAACGACATTTAAAATAGTAAAAAAACGGCCAAACTTTCAGAGTTGTCCGATTGCAGACATTTTTGTAGCTATTTAAGCATTACCTGCAAAATTTAGAAATGCCAGGTAAGCTAGTTGTCTCTTGGTTAAAGTAAGCAGGGAATATTAACCTTAACTGCGCGTTACCATGATTGTGCAGACAAGCATCAAAATGTATGAAAATGAGAATTGTCACAAGCATGAACACATCACCAAGAATTGTAGAAAACCACACAGCATTCAATGTAAATTTAATCTGCGTGCTTCTGGTGACCTGTAACTATTAAAGGGACTTTTTTTGAACATTGAAAGATTGTGTCTATCTACAATGTAATTGAGAGTCAGTTTTAAGAAAAATAATTGTAACAATCCAGAGGTTCGTAAGGAACAGATGGCTAAAAGCAACCTTAAACAATATTCTTTTTAAATTGGAATCACAACAAATTGCTCTTAGAAGATGTAATACCAAATAAAGATATGAAAATTGTCAAGTGGTATAAAAGAGTTTTTTTAGCGAAACAATTTTATTGCTTCTGTAGTGTGGGAAATATCAAGTTGAGGGTATCGTTCCTAGTTTTTAATAAAATAAATGTATCATTTTATGTATTAATTAATTGATTGCTACGAAAGTCTAGTCTTACCAGTTACAGCTACAAAGAAATTACACGTGTTTTCGTCATCAAATATCGCTTGTTTTAAATGCAATCAGGGTCACGAAGAAAAATAACTTCAAGTTATGGCATGAAAGATTAAGATATTTAAAGTTGAAAAACACAAGAAAAATTATAAAGAACGCTTTGCAAAATAGAAAAATGTATCTTTGAAACTTGCTGATCTTAAACAAAAGAAATTAATATTCAAATCGAGGAACTATCAGAAAACTAAATCCGATGAACGAATAATGTGTGTGATCCAATGGAAATCCCAAAGTAGTTATAACAGGTGGGGCAAGTATTATGCTACCATTTTAATTATTTATAACTTTTTATAAAAAATAATTTGTTTTCCATAATATGTTTATTTCGTTTTGTATTTAGTTTAATTTTGTATTAATTTTTGAAAATTAGCTTAATCAAATGTGAGCTATTAATAGCAATGCAACTTTGTGCCCTTTTTAACACATTTTCCACAATTTTTGTTAACATATCTGGTGGTAATGCAGGAATTTCAGCGCGGGTGTTGTTGGTTAGTTGTATGGTTTGAGGTTTATGTCAACCCTTTCTTTCAAAAATCTCCTTAAAATATAATCCGAAGCCGTCAAATTTTGTATGAAAATTGTCAATTTTTGATGGAAGTGGTTGATGATAGCATTACAGTATTCTAATCGCTTGTTATTGTCTGTAGGCACCAAGTCTTGTACAACTTGAATCTTACAGTGAATCATGTGCATGTGAAGTCACTTCAAAATTCAGCGTAAATTATGTATGCACAAATTCACAACTGTGCAGCATGTCGTTGGATCCACGTCTCTGGAGACACACATCTAATATTTTTAGCGCTTCTGGCTGTTTTTGAACTGATGCGGGGCCTATCCCCGACTGTTCCGAGTTCTTGAAATTGTTTGAATAAACGATAAATTGTGGTTTTATGAGGCGCCGGACGATTAGGATATTTTCGTCTAATTTGAGTTGCAGAAATAGATTTTTTTATTGTAAATTATAAATATGTATTCATAATAAAACTTGCATATCTACACTACACAATAGCCCCACCTTTTATTTAATAAGTACTCTGGTCATCAAGGGGCATATTTTATTAAAGATACAAGTAATGTTTTCGAATTTTTTAGAACATTTCTTACATAAGTGTCATAGTCTACATTTTGACAATGAGACAGAATATAACATCCCTTCCATAGAGTTTTTAATATATACGTTACAACAATATTCAAGAGTTGAACATGATAATAGGTGTTTCAGTTAATAATGTTGATTTTTTCGCAAAATATGAGCGTTTATTTCCATAATGTTAAATAATATATTAATTCCATAATATTATTTTATAACTAATTACCTTAATAATCAAATTTCCCATATTTCTGTCAAATAATGAATTCCCCGCCAAAAGAACTTTTGTTTTTATTTCAAGTCAAATTTTCACTTCTTCGTAAGATGTTGAAGGCTGACCTGGATCAAAAAGATTCACCGTTATCACCTGTCAGATCTCGATAGAAAAAAACCTTTTATTTTCTATTTGTCAAGCAAAATTTTACGTGATTTTTGACTTTTCAACGTCTTTTTACTTCAATTCATATGGAACCCATTTTCCTTCCTTCTGGATATTTCCCAATCCGTGTAGACGTTCGGAAATGGTGGTTTAGGTAACATTCAATGCTTCTGCCAATTGTTTCAACGTATGAGTTGAGTCTTCATCCAATAATGCTTGCAAATCTAGATCTTGAAACTTTTTCGGGTGTCCTGGATGCTCCTTGCCTTTTATATAAAAATCAATACTTTTTAAGTGTTTAAACTATCGTCCACAAGTTTTTTTTGGGTAAGAGCATTCCACCATAAGCTTCGACTAACAATTGATAACTTTCAGCAGCCGTTTTCTTCAAATGAAAGAACGTTATTAAACTTCCCCGCAAAACGCCTTTATCTGGTACATAATTCGAAATATTCAAGGCTATGAAAAACTATGTTTTTTGTACAATGACAATTAATAACGAACTGCTTTTTGATGGCGTATGTTTACCCTCCAAAACGCCATAGGTATCAATCATTTGTCTATACCAACAAATGTATTAGGAACGCCATCTCTTAGTAAAATCGACATTATTAATCGAAACACCTATTAATTGCACAGTTATGGAAATTGCTGGCTCAACATTACATACGAGGGTTGCTATTTATGTATCTGGAATTAGCAACAATGGTGTTGCTAGGCGCTATTTGCCATATATATCCTAAAGTTTGACATTGTCGACTGTATATGTACTCAGAACGTTTTGTCATACCGACGATATTTGTGTTGTTTAGTAACTTGAAAATTTCATAGTCAAAAAATTGGATTAACTCGTGAGAATTTTTGTGTGATGATTTGCTATGACTTTCGCGTAGATTATTCCAGCCACAGTGCATCAATCAACTCACTTCGACTTTTGGCGATGAAGCACTATCTAAAACCACTGTATATCACTGGTTTAGTGAATTCAATCGTGGCCGTTGTTCGCTCATGTACGAACTTAAAGGCCGTCCAAAATCTGTTGTTGTGACGGAAAATATCTATACTGTGTACGAACTGATAAAGCAAGATCGTCATGTGACATACCGTTAGATTGAGGTATCCCTGGGCATTAGAATGACAAGCATACATAAGATATTACATGGAGATTTAGCCGTGAAAAAGATTTGTGCGTGTTGGATTCCGCATAATTTGACAATCGCTCAAAAAAAGACTCAAAAATGCTCAAAAAATACAATCGTGTTGCGTCAAAGGCTGTGTATAACATCTACACAGGTGACGAATCTTTGACCTATGCGTATGAGCCCGAAAGTAAACAGAAGTCGACTATATGGGTCTTTCAAAATGAGCCAAACCCAACAAAGATTGTTGGCGTAAGAAGTACTTCAAAGTAAATAGTCGCCTATTTTTTTGGGATAAATTGGCATGTGGCTACAGTGCCACTAGAGAATCGTTGAACGGTCAATTCTGAATGGTACAGAACCATTTGTGTGCCAGAAGTCTTTGATAGAATAAGAAAAAGCAACCAGCGACGTAGGTAATGTCTGAATGATTGTGGCGTTTTCTTTTTTTGGTTTTTCGCCACGATCTAAAACTCAAAAAATATCAAAAATATCTGTTCTTATGTAAATAAAGAATCACTGGGTAAAAAACAAATACCAAACGGAGACAAATTACTTAGTGATTCTTTTCTGTAATATATTGGCCTAAGGAACAAGATTTTAAAATGTATAAAAAAGTTCTAAAATAAATACAAACTTTTGAACTTTAACGTTTCGGGAAGTATTCTCCTCCCGTTTTCAAAACGAATCTAAAAAATAAATTATATTAATTTCTATATATAATGCAAAGATAGGAAGTAAATATATTTTTTGTGTATGTCAATAATACTTACATTGACAATTAGTTTTTAATGACAGTTACATACTATCAAAAAAGTATATAGGTGAGGTTTACTTACTCGTCCACATTCGTAAACTCTCTACACACTGCTTGCACACTTTATGAGGGGCCCATGATTTATCTTGGTAGTTGTGTATGTATACTTTGACTTTATTATATCAGAGTGAAACAGACCCGCATACTTTAGCATCTCATGCGTAACTGACCGAACTAGTTTTGGATGACGCAACGTCACTCACGCCCCCACTCCTAGGTCGAAGAAGGTTCGCCGGTAGGAGAGCAGTAGTAACTTCTGTGATTCGCCAAGCTTAGTCGGATGCGCAACAACTGTAGAGAAAAAACTTGACGAAAAACTAAATAAACTTTTGGAATTAGCATGTTAATTTACGTATAAAACAGCTTAAATATCGAACTCAACAGAAATTATTTTTCAAATTGTTCCCCAGTGTAATCATTTCCTAATTGAACATATGTGGTTTTTAAGCACAGAGTTAATAATTCCAAAATTGTATTTATCTATAGTTTAGTGCGGTCTTTTAATGCTGTGTCATGTTTTAATCTCTTTCTAATTATTAAAAGTGATTTATCAAGATTTATCAACTGGTGCATTAGTAAATAAACTCACCATGACAAAACTAATCATTAAAGTTTGGTATATAATTTTTATGTTCGATATTTTTTCATAAAAAATCTAAAGTATTTTTAATATATGAATTTGTTCTACCCGAAACTTGATTTAAAATGTTTAATAAAATTTTGGTATTTTATAACATGGGGAATCTATACTACTAACTACAGGGCGAAGTGGTATATTAGTTTTGTGTATTTTTGGTAGACCATAGAAATGAGGTGGTTTATTATAATGTGGTGTAAGTTGTGATTTTTCTAGATCTGTATATTCACGTTTGTGTTTATATAATGTATTGTAAATTTGTTTCTTTATTTTTAATGTTGGGTCTGTAGGTATTTTAGTGTAATTTCCCTCATCAATTAAAGTTTTAATTTTGTCTCTAGTGTCCAGAATAACTGTTGCGTTACCTTTATCTGATGGCAATATTTTAATAGATGTGTCTTTTTAAATTTATCTATAGCTAACCTTTCCTCATGGTATCAATTTGATTTGATTTTAAATTGTTTTTCTAAGATAAGTTTTAATCTGATTCTGTTTTCATTTGCGCTTTCCAAAGGTAATTTTTGAGCAATAGACTCTACTGCCGAAATAATGTCTAATTTAGGAACATCTTTCGATGTAATACTAAAATTTAGTCCTTTAGAAAGTACATAGTTTTCAGAATCAGATAATATTTTATTTGAAAGGTTAACTAAAGTTTTATTAATGAAATTTTTTGTCTGTATGTGTATTAGTGTGTTTTGTATTTATTCTATGTTTCCAATAAGTAAATTTTTAAATTTCTTAATGTGAGTATTTTTTTGCCTGGAATAGACGCTGTTATAAATATGATTAAAATCTACTTCAGTTACTTTTTCGTATATTTGTTATAATGTATTATCAATGTCATATATTTTTTTTTTCTTTTATTTGGGTTTTTCGCCACTATCTAAAACTCAAAAAATATCAAAAATACCTGTTCTTATTTAAAGAAAGTATCACTGGGTAAAAACAAAAAACCAAACCAAGACAAACTTCTCAGTGATTCTTTTTTGTAATAAATTTGCCTAACGAACAAAATTTTAAAGATATAAAAATGTTATAAAAAATGTTACAAACTTTTAACGTTAACGTTTCGGAGGGTACTCTCCCCCCGTTTTCAAAACTAAACTAAAAAATAAATTATATTAATTTGTAATATATAAAGTAACGAGTGAAAGTAAATATATTTTTTTGTATATGTCAATGATACTTACATTGACAACAATAGATTTTCATGACAGTGACATACTACCAAAAAATATATATAGGTAATGTTTACTGTGTGATTGTTTATTGTACTGATTGTGTATTCAAATATTTAAATGTGTTTAATTGTATTCTTTAGAATCGGAAACCATATTGAATTTAAATCTACCGAAGGCATAGCAATACAGTTATTTTTATTTAAATTAATTATAGCGGTTTCTTTTAATCTTCTGTATTTTGTTACCGATTCTTTTAATACTGTTTTGGAATTATTCCAATTGATTTTATGACCCGATTCCCATGCGTGTTAACAAATTCTAGATTTATTAAAATCGTCCTTTCTAAGAAGGTTTTTATGATGCTCTTTTACTCTAACATCTAACGGTCTAGATGTCTCACCTATATAGAATTTGCCACATTCGCAGGGAATTTTATAAATCACATTTTTGGTATTTTGTTGTATATTGTTTGGTTTAGCCTTTGTTAATAGAGATCTAAGAGTATTTTTTGTTTTAAATGTCGTTCTTATGTTGTATTTATTTCCTACTCTTTTAATTGTATCAGAAATACCGCGGATAAAAGGAATTGTGAGGTTAATTGTTTGAGAGTTATTATTATTGATATTAATAACTTGTCTGTTTTGTCTAGTATCAAAATTTTTAAGCGATTTATTTATAACATTTTTTGAGTAATTGTTTTTTATTAAAATGTCTTTTATGTGATTTGTTTCTTTTTGTAGTGTATCATATTCTCTTTCTCCTTTGATTAGTAATATCTTTATGGAGGAACATAAAAACGACATTTAAAACAAAAAATACACTTAGATCTCTATTAACAAAGACTAAACCAAACAATATACAACACAATACCAAAAATGTGGTTTATAAAATTCCCTGCGAATGTGGCAAATTCTATATAGGTGAGACATCTAGACCGTTAGATGTTAGAGTAAATTATTTTAGAGTTAGAGTTAGAGTTAGATAAAAACCTTCTTAGAAAGGGCGATTTTAATAAATCTAGAATTTGTCAACACGCATGGGAATCGGGTCAAAATCAATTGGAATAATTCCAGAACGGTATTAAAATAATCGGTAACAAAATACAGAAGATTAAAAGAAACCGCTAAAATTAATTTAAATAAAAATAACTGTATTGCCCGATTCTAAAGAATACAATTAAACACATTTAAATATTTGAATACACAATCAGTATAATAAACAATCACACAGTAAACATTATCTATATATATATATATATATATATATATATATATATATATATATATATATATATATATATATATATATATATATATATATATATATTTTGGGAGTATGTCACTGTCATGAAAATCTATTGTTGTCAATGTAAGTATCGTTGACATATACAAAAAAATAGATTTACTTCCACTCGTTACTTTATATATTACTAATTAATATAATTTATTTTTTAGTTTAGTTTTGTAAACGGGGGAGAATACCCTCCGAAACGTTAACGTTAAAAGTTTGTAACATTTTTTATAACATTTTTATATCTTTAAAATTTTGTTCGCTAGGCAAATTTATTACAAAAAAGAATCACTGAGAAATTTGTCTCAGTTTGGTTTTTTGTTTTTACCCAGTGATTCTTTCTTTAAATAAGAACAGGTATTTTTGATATTTTTTGAGTTTTAGATAGTGGCGAAAAACCCAAATAAAAGATAAAAAATATATGAACACTCCACAATCATTCAGACATTAATTATCAATGTCAGTCTTTAATTGTTGTTTAGTGCATATGTAATGTTGAATGCAATCTCTTAAAAGTCCTAAACTAGCCCTATGTAAAACACATATGTTTCTGTTTGTGTTACATGGTATATGTAAACGTAAACCTTTTGGTATTATTTCAATTTTTCAAATTTTACATTTGTAAAGAAATGTTAAGCTGTTTTTAGAATGTTGTAGTTTAATATATTTACTTTCTAAATATAATAAATAAAATATAATAAAATATATAATAAAATATATAATAAAATTTCTAAATAATAAAAAGCATATCAAGCCCATACCTGTAATCTAAGTAATGTCTGAATGATTGTGGCGTGTTCATATATTTTTTTTTTTTTGTTTTTCTTTATTTTAAATTTACTTACAAAAGAACAGATATTTTTGATTTGTTTAAAAATAACCCAAAAAAAAGAAAAAAATACAGCGACGTAAGATCATTCTTCACCATGACAACGCGAGCTGTCACACATCGGACCGAATAACTCAATATTTGACCGGTCAAAACATCGAATTGATGGGTCATCTACTGTACAGTCCTGATTTGGCACCCGATGATTTCTTTTTGTTCCTGTCCGTGAAGAATAAAGTACGAAAATAAATTTTCTGTTAGTTTTGTACTAAAAACAATTAGTAACAAAAAACTTAAGAATTAGACGTCGCCCGAAGAAGCGGTTGATGCGTTTAAAATATATATTTTGGAAATACCTCAATCGGAATGGAAAAAGTGCTATGAAAATTGGTTCAAACGTATGCAAAAATGTATTGATCATCACTGAGAATATTTTGAAAAACAATATTCTATATAATATAATATATATATATATATATATATATATATATATATATATATATATATATATATATATATATATATATATATATATATATATATATATATATATATATATATATATATATATATATATATATATATATAATATATATATATATATATATATATATATATATATATATATATATATATATATATATATATATATTATATATATATATATATATATATATATATATATATATATATATATATTATATATATATATATATATATATATATATATATATATATATATATATATATATATATATATATATATATATATGTATATATATAATATATATATATATATATATATATATATATATATATATATATATATATATATATATATATAAGATTAATGATTAATTAATCCTGAACCCACAGAAGGAGAGAAGATAGCACAGAAGACTCGATTACAGAAGATGCAGAGAATCCACACACGCAAAAATAAGACACTACAACACAGTAATCAAACCAGAAGTCCTATACGCAAGCGAGACACTTACACTTCATACAAAAAGCGGCATAGAAAACATACTAAAAGACGAACGCAAAATTATGAGGAAAATTCTAAGCCCAAAACTGACAGAGGAAGGATACAGACTACACTCTCGAAAGACCACAGAGAGAATGTCCAACGTAGCGGCGGACATAAGAAAAAGAAGGTTGAAATTCTATGGACATATCAGTAGACTCCCACCGACAAGACTCACCAACAGAATTCTTGCTTACATACAAGGAGTCAAGTCAACAGTACCATGGATCACACAAGTCAGAGCTGATCTGGGAAAGGCACAAATGGTTCCGACAGAGATTGAGGAATTGAAGATAGAAGAACGTACAGAATCAAAATACATATGTGCAACGTTGTATCAGAGAGCGAAGTTTCGAGGAGATCGGGAACAAAATGGACGGAGGAGAGAAAGAGAATCCACGGAGAAGAGAGGTGTGGAGGATCAGAAAGAACACTCGAAAATGAGTCAGAATGCTTTGCGTGATCCAGTCGGGTCTATGCACACCTAATAATAATAATAATAATAATAATATATATATATATATATATATATATATATATATATATATATATATATATATATATATATATATATATATATATATATATATATATATATATATATATATATATACATATATATTCAATAATAGTCCGAATGTTTCGTTACTTTGATAAAATGTGTAACTAAAATGTGAAATGTAAGTCGCACTGGCTTCTTGAGAGAAAACATTGTTTTTGGTCCACATTTATCAGTTCAAGTCAAATATATTCTGTTAGCATATTGCTAGAGCGTTCAACAATAGCAGAGATTACCAACCCTTTCTGGCCCCCTTTACAAGAAAAAAAAATCCTCTTCCGTAATTGTTAATTATACCAAATATTAAAATATTATTGGCAATTATCTATGCCTATTTTATTTGTCCATCTATCTATTAAGAATTACAAAGTATAAATGAATATTCGCATATTCTGCATTTGCGAAAGGATCTAAAACCCAACTCGGCAGTCGGTATTTATATTTAAAATATCCCTCCGTAAAATCAGAAAGAACATCCAAGTGTGGGCAGTAAGTAAGTCTTTCTGTTTTGCAGAGACAGCTGATAATGTTGGAAAATGGCTGCATTCACATCTACCTAGATTTCGTTTCAACAGTTTTCGGGCAGTTTTTCGCCTCTGTTTTCAAGAAACTTAGTTTCAAGCTACTGAGTCAAATATATTGTAAAAACGATTCAGACAAATACCATTTGAGAGCCAACGAACTTCTGTGTTCAGCAGCAATTGTAATCTTCATCATTTTCAATACAAAATTAGCCAAATTATATGTCGTTCAATACATTGCTCCTAATCTTATTGAGTGCTCTAATAACGTAATGGAGTGTCCTCTGCAGGCGTTCATTCAGATTTTTACAACCAAATACCGACGATGAAATAACAAAATGTACAACGAGTACATTTGGTACTGCTTGTTTCAAATGCGCTATGAAACCCTTATGACGTCCCATCATTACTGGATCACCATCAGTAGCAGCTGACAAAATATTAGAAATAGCAATTTCTTTCTCTTAAAAAAACTTGTTCATGATGTTAAATATCGATTCTCCCTTTGTACTTTTTTTTGCAAATAATAACTCTTGACAAATGTTTTCTTCTTTTATGAATCGAACGTATGAGAGGAGTATTGGTTAAGCCCTTTCAATATTGAAGTTTTTTTTCAAAAAATCAGCCATTCTCTAGCTACCTAGAACCCGAATAGATCAAACTACATTTTTATTTTCTAAACTACTAAATATTACTAAACCACCCTAAACATATTTGCTTGTATGAAATTGCTCAACACTCGAAGAAAGAAGACCATAAAATTTCTTGATTAAATAAATTCAGAAACCAATATTATGTTTTTGCGGCGTCTTCCTAACAATTTTGTACCTAGGTTGTGCTTGTGAATTTTGCTTATTAACTATTATTACAGTTCTTTCCAATTTTCTTATAAAATATAAGCAAATTCATCGCATCCAAATGTTCTTGATTATTGGTTATTGTGTATATACATTGATATTGATATATTTACAGCTTCGATTTAAAGATATTTCTGTATATATATATATATATATATATATATATATATATATATATATATATATATATATATATATATATATATATAATATATATATATATATATATATATATATATATATATATATATATATATATATATATATATATATATATATATATATATATATTTTTTTTTTTTTCTTGTAAAGGGGCCAGAAAGGGTTGGTAATCTCTGCTATTGTTGAACGCTCTAGCAATATGCTAACAGAATATATTTGACTTGAACTGATAAATGTGGACCAAAAACAATGTTTTCTCTCAAGAAGCCAGTGCGACTTACATTTCACATTTTAGTTACACATTTTATCAAAGTAACGAAACATTCGGACTATTATTGAATATATATATATATATATATATATATATATATATATATATATATATATATATATATATATATATATATATATTATTATTATTATTATTAGGTGTGCATAGACCCGACTGGATTACGCAAAACATTCTGACTCATTTACGAGTGTTCTTTCTGATCCTCCACACCTCTCTTCTCCGTGGATTCTCTTTCTCTCCTCCGTCCATTTTGTTCCCGATCTCCTCGAAACTTCGTTCTCTGATACAACGTTGCACATATGTATTTTGATTCTGTACGTTCTTCTATCTTCAATTCCTTAATCTCTGTCGGAACTATTTGTGTCTTTCCCAGATCAGCTCTGACTTGTGTGATCCATGGTACTGTTGACTTGACTCCTTGTATGTAAGCAAGAATTCTGTTGGTGAGTCTTGTCGGTGGGAGTCTACTGATATGTCCATAGAATTTCAACCTTCTTTTTCTTATGTCTGCCGCTAAGTTGGAACTAACAATCCGCTAAGTTGGAACTAAGGAACTAACAATCCCTGGTTCTAAACTCCCAGTGGAAACACTGGACCCACAAGCTTATAAGCAACCATGACTCGTGCAAGTAATAACAGTAATACCCCAGGTTGTAACCAATCCACCCGTCGACAGACGGCAACCGGGTGTCTGGATTCTGGGGAACCTGGACTTTCACGATCTCAAAATAAGTCGGAGCTTTCCGGTAAATTTTCACATAAAACACCTACATATATTGGCAGCTTCCAACACACTGAACCAACTGATCCGAGATCAACACGCTGATCCAACTAGAAAATCTTCACAACCTAACTTTAGAACTTGACAGGCAAAAGATACTTGTACTTGCCCTACAAGAAACACGCATCACGGATGAGGACACGGTAGACAATGGGAACTATCGCATATTCAAAAGCAAGAGGAACAAACGAGTCGCAAAGGGCGCTCCGCTTCTAGGCATGGCTTTTGTGGTACATAAAGGGATAGTTATCTCTATTAAGGAAATTACGCCCATAAACAATAGACTAATGACAATGCGCATACAGTGCGCCAATAAAAAATACACCATGATCAATGTACATGTCCCCTCAAACGGAGACAACAAGAAAAACCCCAAATCTACAGAGAAATTCTGGGCAACACTAGAGAAGGTAATGGCAAAGGTCCCAAAGGACGACGTCAAAATATTACTGGGCGACTTTAACGCACAAATCGGTAGAGAAAAAATCCATCAGAAAACAGTAGGTAAATTCCCCGGTCACAAATTTACCAATAAGAACGGCGCAAGACTCATCGAACTATGCCAACAGAATAACCTTAAGATCATGTCAACATCCCTAAGAAAATCTCCACGAAAACAGAAGACATGGAGATCGCCTATTCAGCAGATTGGAGAATTCCAGATAGACCACGTTGCGATATCATACCCACAACAAAGAGAGATCCAAGATGTCCAAGTCCGCAGGGGCGCGAACATTGACTCAGATCACTACCTAACACGAATCAAAGTCAAGTTCACTCCAGGGAGAATTAATCACAAGAAAGCACATCTACAGAAATTCGACACAAAAAAGATCAAGAAATGCAACATAACAGAGGAATGGGAAAAGGAACAGGCCAATATGAAAAAAATTCCACAACAAAATTACACAAAAGCACAAGAACTGATCCCATTGAAAAAAAAACACAAAACACCCTTGGTGGGACTCGGAATGCGAAACGACATATTCACGACAAACGACCATTTCAAGAGTACAACACTAAAAAATCTCCAGAAAGTCAACAGCTTTTTGACGTGACTAGAAAATAGACGGCAAAGGTTATCAGGTAAACTAAGAGGAAGTACATGAAGGAACAACTAGACTCTTTAGAGGAAAATTTCCGCAATTATAACACGAGAGACTTTTATAGGACTTTTGCAAGAGAAATCCGTGGATACACACCACAAAATCTTTGTTTCAGAAAACGGAATGGGAGATAAGCGCAAACCAATCAAGAGAATTGTCAGGAGCTGGCACACTATTTCTCGGATCTCCTCAATTGCCCTGAACGCGACACAAGATACCCCAAGGAAAATTGTATCCATACCCACTCACAATCACCACCACCAACACAGGAAGAAATCCACAGGCACATACGCAAACTGAAGAATAGCAGGTCATCCGGTGAAGATGGTATGTATCACCGCGGAACTATAGAAAAACCTCGGACCAAATTCACTGCAAGAACTTACGCAAATTATCACGAACATTTGGCAAAGAGAAAAATTACCAGATGAATGGAAATGTGCTTTTATCCACCCGCTGCACAACAAGGGAGACAGAACAGATGTGAACAACTATAGAGGAATCTCCTTACTACAAGTCACTTACAAAATCCTCTCAGCATGCCTTCTCCACAGAACTCAAGAACAATTAGAACACAAAATTGGCGAGTACCAGGCAAGCTTTCGCCCTGATCGCTCATGCACTGACCAAATATTTAACCTAAAAACTATACTGAAATACAAAGCTATCAGGAACGTCCCAATCATCTGCACGTTCGTGGACTTCAAGAAAGCATACGACTGCATCGACCGAAAATCTTTGTTCAACATCCTAGAAGAACAAGGCATCGACCCCAAAACACTACGATTGATCAAGCAGACACTGACTGACACAACCTCTAAAGTAAAATTGATGGGAGAAATTTCCGAACCCTTCTTGATTAAAACTGGAGTACGCCAAAGATATGGGTTATCCCCACTCCTCTTCAACCTGGTCCTGGACAAAGTCATAAAGGAACGGGAAAAAGAACTGAAAAATCAAGGACACTGAAAACCAATACGACTCGGACGATCCAAAAACAACATAGAAATATCATGACGACCTAGCCATATTCGCAGACAATGAAAAAGGGTAACCAAACAGATCAAAGTCCTCAAGGAATGTGCAGAGAAAGTCGGCCTACAAATCTTCTTTAAAAAACCGAATTCTTCTGCTTAAAATTAGATGTCCAAAATTTTAACACCAAATACGGCAAAATAAATAGGGTCACTTCCTTTAAATACCTGGGCGAGATTCTTGAACCCACAGAAGGAGAGAAGATAGCACAGAAGACTCGATTACAGAAGATGCAGAGAATCCACACACGCAAAAATAAGACACTACAACACAGTAATCAAACCAGAAGTCCTATACGCAAGCGAGACACTTACACTTCATACAAAAAGCGGCATAGAAAACATACTAAAAGACGAACGCAAAATTATGAGAAAAATTCTAGGCCTAAAACTGACAGAGGAAGGATACAGACTACACTCTCGAAAGACCACAGAGAGAATGTCCAACTTAGCGGCGGACATAAGAAAAAGAAAGTTGAAATTCTATGGACATATCAGTAGACTCCCACCGACAAGACTCACCAACAGAATTCTTGCTTACATACAAGGAGTCAAGTCAACAGTACCATGGATCACACAAGTCAGAGCTGATCTGGGAAAGGCACAAATGGTTTCGACAGAGATTGAGGAATTGAAGATAGAAGAACGTACAGAATCAAAATACATATGTGCAACGTTGTATCAGAGAGCGAAGTTTCGAGGAGATCGGGAACAAAATGGACGGAGGAGAGAAAGAGAATCCACGGAGAAGAGAGGTGTGGAGGATCAGAAAGAACACTCGAAAATATAGTCAGAATGCTTGATTCTGTACGTTCTTCTATCTTCAATTCCTCAATCTCTGTCGGAACCATTTGTGCCTTTCCCAGATCAGCTCTGACTTGTGTGATCCATGGTACTGTTGACTTGACTCCTTGTATGTAAGCAAGAATTCTGTTGGTGAGTCTTGTCGGTGGGAGTCTACTGATATGTCCATAGAATTTCAACCTTCTTTTTCTTATGTCCGCCGCTAAGTTGGACATTCTCTCTGTGGTCTTTCGAGAGTGTAGTCTGTATCCTTCCTCTGTCAGTTTTAGGCCTAGAATTTTTCTCATAATTTTGCGTTCGTCTTTTAGTATGTTTTCTATGCCGCTTTTTGTATGAAGTGTAAGTGTCTCGCTTGCGTATAGGACTTCTGGTTTGATTACTGTGTTGTAGTGTCTTATTTTTGCGTGTGTGGATTCTCTGCATCTTCTGTAATCGAGTCTTCTGTGCTATCTTCTCTCCTTCTGTGGGTTCAAGAATCTCGCCCAGGTATTTAAAGGAAGTGACCCTATTTATTTTGCCCTATTTGGTGTTAAAATTTTGGACATCTAATTTTAAGCAGAAGAATTCGGTTTTTTGAAAGAAGATTTGTAGGCCGACTTTCTCTGCACATTCCTTGAGGACTTTGATCTGTTTGGTTACCCTTTTTCATTGTCTGCGAATATGGCTAGGTCGTCATGATATTTCTATGTTGTTTTTGGATCGTCCGAGTCGTATTGGTTTTCAGTGTCCTTGATTTTTCAGTTCTTTTTCCCGTTCCTTTATGACTTTGTCCAGGACCAGGTTGAAGAGGAGTGGGGATAACCCATATCTTTGGCGTACTCCAGTTTTAATCAAGAAGGGTTCGGAAATTTCTCCCATCAATTTTACTTTAGAGGTTGTGTCAGTCAGTGTCTGCTTGATCAATCGTAGTGTTTTGGGGTCGATGCCTTGTTCTTCTAGGATGTTGAACAAAGATTTTCGGTCGATGCAGTCGTATGCTTTCTTGAAGTCCACGAACGTGCAGATGATTGGGACGTTCCTGATAGCTTTGTATTTCAGTATAGTTTTTAGGTTAAATATTTGTTCAGTGCATGAGCGATCAGGGCGAAAGCTTGCCTGGTACTCGCCAATTTTGTGTTCTAATTGTTCTTGAGTTCTGTGGAGAAGGCATGCTGAGAGGATTTTGTAAGTGACTTGTGGTAAGGAGATTCCTCTATAGTTGTTCACATCTGTTCTGTCTCCCTTGTTGTGCAGCGGGTGGATAAAAGCACATTTCCATTCATCTGGTAATTTTTCTCTTTGCCAAATGTTCGTGATAATTTGCGTAAGTTCTTGCAGTGAATTTGGTCCGAGGTTTTTCTATAGTTCCGCGGTGATACCATCTTCACCGGATGACCTGCTATTCTTCAGTTTGCGTATGTGCCTGTGGATTTCTTCCTGTGTTGGTGGTGGTGATTGTGAGTGGGTATGGATACAATTTTCCTTGGGGTATCTTGTGTCGCGTTCAGGGCAATTGAGGAGATCCGAGAAATAGTGTGCCAGCTCCTGACAATTCTCTTGATTGGTTTGCGCTTAACTCCCATTCCGTTTTCTGAAGCAAAGATTTTGTGGTGTGTATCCACGGATTTCTCTTGCAAAAGTCCTATAAAAATCTCTCGTGTTATAATTGCGGAAATTTTCCTCTAAAGAGTCTAGTTGTTCCTTCATGTACTTCCTCTTAGTTTACCTGATAACCTTTGCCGTCTATTTTCTAGTCACGTCAAAAAGCTGTTGACTTTCTGGAGATTTTTTAGTGTTGTACTCTTGAAATGGTCGTTTGTCGTTTGTCGTGAATATGTCGTTTCGCATTCCGAGTCCCACCAAGGGTGTTTTGTGTTTTTTTTTTCAATGGGATCAGTTCCTGTGCTTTTGTGTAATTTTGGTGTGGAATTTTTTTCATATTGGCCTGTTCCTTTTCCCATTCCTCTGTTATGTTGCATTTCTTGATCTTTTTTGTGTCGAATTTCTGTAGATGTGCTTTCTTGTGATTAATTCTCCCTGGAGTGAACTTGACTTTGATTCGTGTTAGGTAGTGATCTGAGTCAATGTTCGCGCCCCTGCGGACTTGGACATCTTGGATCTCTCTTTGTTGTGGGTATGATATCGCAACGTGGTCTATCTGGAATTCTCCAATCTGTTGAATAGGCGATCTCCATGTCTTCTGTTTTCGTGGAGATTTTCTTAGGGATGTTGACATGATCTTAAGGTTATTCGGTTGGCATAGTTCGATGAGTCTTGCGCCGTTCTTATTGGTAAATTTGTGACCGGGGAATTTACCTACTGTTTTCTGATGGATTTTTTCTCTACCGATTTGTGCGTTAAAGTCGCCCAGTAATATTTTGACGTCGTCCTTTGGGACCTTTGCCATTACCTTCTCTAGTGTTGCCCAGAATTTCTCTGTAGATTTGGGGTTTTTCTTGTTGTCTCCGTTTGAGGGGACATGTACATTGATCATGGTGTATTTTTTATTGGCGCACTGTATGCGCATTGTCATTAGTCTATTGTTTATGGGCGTAATTTCCTTAATAGAGTTAACTATCCCTTTATGTACCACAAAAGCCATGCCTAGAAGCGGAGCGCCCTTTGCGACTCGTTTGTTCCTCTTGCTTTTGAATATGCGATAGTTCCCATTGTCTACCGTGTCCTCATCCGTGATGCGTGTTTCTTGTAGGGCAAGTACAAGTATCTTTTGCCTGTCAAGTTCTAAAGTTAGGTTGTGAAGATTTTCTAGTTGGATCAGCGTGTTGATCTCGGATCAGTTGGTTCAGCGTGTTGGAAGCTGCCAATATATGTAGGTGTTTTATGTGAAAATTTACCGGAAAGCTCCGACTTATTTTGAGATCGTGAAAGTCCAGGTTCCCCAGAATCCAGACACCCGGTTGCCGTCTGTCGACGGGTGGATTGGTTACAACCTGGGGTATTACTGTTATTACTTGCACGAGTCATGGTTGCTTATAAGCTTGTGGGTTCAGTGTTTCCACTGGGAGTTTAGAACCAGGTATTGTTAGTTCCTTCAGCGTGGTGTTCGGCCGCACCCTCTGGGTGAACAGACGCCGACCAGGTTGCCACTGCAGACGCGACCTGGGTTTTTTTCTGCCAGAGCCCTGTTAGCCGTCTGTTCCTGAAATAAAAGTTCGGGTTCAGCCGCTTCCTGCGACGTGGACGAAGGGTTGGAGCTTTAGGAGGTATATATATATATATATATATATATATATATATATATATATATATATATATATATATATATATCTCGCCTAAGGTACTGGAGACGGGTTACGGGTGGTGGAGAGTGAGAGTTCCTTTAGATATTAATGGACAGCTGCGAATATCTCAAAATAAGCAGTCCCGAACCAAGGCAAAAAAAAATTAATTCACTTAGCATCTGACTTGTATTAAACGGTTGAGAGGTCAGCGTCTGTGCACCAGTGGTGCGGCTGATATTTAAATTCTGGAACTAACCCATCCCGTCTTAACCTCTGAACCGTCATGGTTCAAACCTTTAATTCAAAGTACAAGATGAAGCGTTCTAGTAAGTACAAAATTACCCCAGGAGGTAGACAATCTTCTGCCTACAACATGACTTTCGGATTCTGGGGCGTCCGGGCTTAAACGCAAAATCTTTGAGAGGGAGTCGGAGACCTCTGGCCAACGTCTGAAACCGAAAACAAAAACTTTCTTTGGAACGGTAAATATCAATACTCTCCTGCGCCCAGGAAAACTACACGAATTGGGGCGAACATTGAATCAGCAAAAATCAAAATTTTAGTATAAAATAAAAGCAAAAAGTAAAAGTAAACAAATCCTGGGAAATTCTGGAAAAGACTATCTCTAAAATTCCATCTAACCATGTAAAAATCCTATTGGGTGATTTCAACGCCCAACTAGGGAAAGAAAGGGAAAGAAAGAAAGTACAGAAAACAGTCGGCAGTTTTTCCGCTCATAAATGGACTTACCATAATGGCAGAAGATTGGTTGAACTATGTCCGCAGTTTAATCTAAAAATAATGGCAACCCATTTAAAGAAAAAAATAACAAAACAAAAGACCTGGAGGTGCTCAAACGCGTACATGGGTGAATTTCACATTGACCATATTGCCATTTCGTGCCTCAAATATAAAGAGATTTGGATGTTCAAGTTAAGAAAGGAGCTAACATAGACATGGATCACTACTTGACTAGAAACAAACTTAGCTTAAAACCTCGAAAACTTATTTAAAAGAGACTGCTAATACCAAAGTTCGATCCTACAAAAATAAAACCAACCCTAACAGAAAAGTTTGATAAACAACCAGCACAGAACCGGCAAGAATTGGAACAAAAAATTATTAAAACAGCCTTCAAATTGGCCCCTTTACAAAAACGTAGAAAACATTCGTGATGGGATGAAGTTTGTGAGCAAGCAGTGTTAAGCCGAAGTAAAGCATTCAAAGATTGGAACAGTTAAAAAACAGCAATAAATTATAACATCTTTTTGGAAGTAAGAAAAGAAACATCGAAGCTAATTAGACAATCTAAAAGAAAATATGAAAACAATTAATTTAATGAAATAGAAAAAGATTTCCAAAAAAATAACACCTGAAACTTTTACAAAACATTTAAAACTAAATTAACAGGCTATCAGCCCCAAAGTCTTTGCTTCCAAGAAAGAAAGCAAAACGGACAATTAGCTCTACATAACCAAAACAATTGCAAAGAACTTGCGAAATATTTTGAACAACTACTAAACTGTCCTGAGCCTTTAAACAAATTACCAACACTAAACCCTTAACAAACAATCCCAGATTCATTACCACCGAATGAAGATGAAATAATTAGGCAAATCAAGAGACTTAAAAATAACAAAGCTTCTGGTGAAGATGGAATCACTGCTGAACTTTTTAAATCCGCTGATCCAGGTGCAATCAAGGAAATAACCAAAATTTTACAAGTTTGGCGAACCGAACGGATTGCGGAAGATTGGAAAGATGCTCTAATCCATCCACTATACAAGAAATGAGATAGAACGGATGTAAACAACAACAGAGGTATATCTCGTCTCCTAGTTTGTTACAAGATTATATCTCAATGTCTACTAGGTGGAGCACAGGGACAGTTAGAAACTAAAATTGGTGAATATCAAGCAGGTTTTTGGCCGGGAAGATCCTGCCCTGAACAGATCCTGAATCTAAAGTTGATCCTAAGGCATCAAAAACTGTACAATAAAAATCTCGACTGTACATTTGTGGATTTTCTGGTGAAGATGAAATCACTGCTGAACTTTTGAAATCCGATGGTACTAGTGCAATCAAGGAAATAACTAAAATTTTACAGGAAGTTTGGCGAACCGAACGGATTCCGGAAGATGGAAAGATGCTCTAATCCATCTACTACACAAGAAAGGAGATAGAACGGATGTAAACAACTACAGAGGGATATCTCATCTCCCAGTTTGTTACAAGATTATATCTTAATGTCTACTAGACAGAGCACAGGGACAGTTGGAACCTAAAATTGGTGAATATCAAGCAGGTTTTCGACCGGGCAGATCCTGCCCTGTACAGATCCTGAATCTAAAGTTGATCCCAAGACATCAAAAACTGTACAATAAATATCTCGTCTGTACATTTGTGAATTTTAAAAAAGCATATGATTCTATTGACCGCGAATCTTTATTCCAAATCTTGAAAGAACAAGGACGAGATCTGAAAATGCTGGCAATGATTAAAGCAACATTAACTAACACAAGATCAAAAGTAAAATTTGTGGGTGACATCTCAGAGCCCTTTGAAATTAAAACTGGAGTAAGACAAGGGGATGGACTCTCTCCACTCTTATTTAACTGTGTTATAGAAAAAGTAATACAGGAGTGGCGTGAAAAAAAGTCGACCCTGAATATTGACAAGCCCATTAAACTGGGGAGAACCAACATCAAAATTGATTGTCTGGCGTTTGCTAATAATCTAGCAATTTTGGCTCAAGATATATTAACGGCACAAAAACACATTGAAATCCTAAAAGAAACAGCAGAAAAGGTAGGACCCCAAATTTCCTTTGACATGACAATAACAGACCTGACATACATGACCTGCAACAGACTAAGAACACCATTTCTAAAAACAAAATCAAAATTTAAATATTTTGGAGAAATAATCATGGAAAACGGGTTTGAAAAAGCGGCCAATAAGGGTAGATGACAAAAAATGGAAAGTGTATTGAGACTTACACAAAATATTTAAAACAAAAAAATATCTAAAAACACAAAACTGAGACATTATAACACAGTTATTAAGCCATCATGTCATTATGGGGCAGAAACGCTCATTTTGAATAGAAAGAGAGACACCGAGGACATTGAAAAGAAGGAAAGAAAAATCATAAGAGAAATTTTAGGCCACAAAAAATAAATAGCACAACATACCGACTTCGAGAAAACCAAGAAATCAAACAATACACAGATATACATAGCCATATTAGAAAAAGAAGACTTAAGTTTTATGGACACATAAAACGGATGAATCTGAGTAGGCTAACTAGATAAATAGTCGAATTTTATGAAAATAGGAGTAGAGCTAAAATAGAAATAATTAAATGGATTGCTGCAATTAAAGAGGACCTGTTTCAGACGCAAGGTTAACGTTTGGAAGGTTGGCTAGAGAGAAAAATGTAGGAAGACTGAAACAACTTGGTCTGACGAAAGGAAAAAAGCTTATAGCGAAAGAATGAAATTAGTATGAGCGTAAAGGAAGGCTAACAACAAACACCTCTAACTGTACTTCGCGTGGTCCACTAGGGCCCATACGTGAATAATAACAAAGAATGCCATTATTTGTTCTTCATTTCCGAGTTATCACTTGTAATTATCATTGGGTCGTATTTTTGACATTTTTATATTCGTATACATTCGTATACGACGTATATTCTAACATTTTTATCGTATGTTTTAAAAATTACAAATGAAAGCAAAAAATATTCGTTTTGTAGATGTAACTTTTTATCGATTTAGTAGGTTTCAAAATTTCGTACACCATTTTTAGTTTGCTATGTAGTGATATTTCATTTATAAAAGACAATGCTTCTAAGTTTTAATATAGTATGTTTATGGGTGATCCCATCCCAATGATAAATCTCTGGCGACCGCCATATACACCAATGCACCTTGACCAGGAAGAGGTTTAGTTGCAATATATGTTCTTTTATCTTTTGACCATTTGCACATAAAATGATCGTCAGTTAAATCTTGCTTTTGCTATAATATGTACGTTTGTGTTATTAGTTAGTTTTAAAACAATATATTTGTTGTAAGAAATACAAACCTTATCAAAACCCATATAAGTCGAATCCTTAACTGCTTTCTTCAGAATCTGCAACATATATTTGAAAAAGGCATTTCGATTTTTTTTAACCACAGGATCGAGTGTTTCCATACTAATTAGCTTTCCTATCCATTTTCGGCATATTTGTTTATCTAAAATGTGACTTTTATTAGAATGACGGGACGGTGCGGTTATTAATCGCTTTCGCTTCAATCCCTGGCAATTGGTCAATATATTAGTTGCAAGATTCTTTAGTCTGGTTCTAGATATCGGAAGTTACTGAATTATTTCAATTTTATTGATATATGTATGGTATAGTTCAATATCTTTTTATAGTTCAATATATCGTTCAATTCTCTGAAATGAATCTGAAAATTCTGCTTTACTGATTAATATCACCGCTATTATACGCCGCATAAAACCTGTAACGATGTATTGGTTAAAACACCGTTACACTGATGGCTGATTGTTTCATTTCAGACGGAAGCATTTTTCTTTTAGATTTATGTATATATAGATAATTGAAAATTGTGTGAACTTGTGTAAATATTGTAACAAAAACCAATTCCTTATACGAGGTGTGTAAATAAAGTAATGAGACTGCTTGCGTAGCATTTGATCTGGCAACACTGTTGGGTTTCTTTGGAGATTAATCATGCCAACATCTGATGCGCATTCAGTACTAGTTTGAATTTTCTAGAGTAACTTGGTCCATAACAATTCTTTTTATGAACCGGATTGTTTTAGTGCGTTCTACAGCAAATCAACATTCTTTTGATCTTTGATTTGCTAGAAAAATCAGAGACTTATAGAGCGGTAGCGGAATCGGCAGACGATGGATGGGTTTGTAACAGAAAAAGTTATGGAGAAGACAATTCCAGCCCGAAAACTTTGGCTGCGTCGGAGCTGAATAACCTGGCTCAGTCCACTCTGCGGTTTGTTGTCGCAGTTCAGGATCATAGTGATAAACCCAAGTCTCATCTATCATCAGTTACAAAACGACGTTTAAAATCTATTTTATTCATTACAATAGATCCAAATGTTGGTTAGAAAGTTTTACTCGAAGTCGTTTTTGATCAGAATTTAACAAATACGGTACCCATCTTGCCTAGCATTCTCAAGCCAAATTCCTTTTTTAAAATATGAAACACCCGTTCAGTTCAGATATCCATGGCCTTAGCAATTCACACCGAGTCAATTGTTTATCATCCATAATCATATCATGTATATAATTAATTATCTGTTCAGTAGTTGAACTTATTGGACGTCGAAAGAATGAGGATCATCATCCAGGCTTGTACGACCATGTGAAAACTCACCTGCCCACTTGTTTTTGTTTTTTTTTGAAGGAGCAGACTCCCCTAGTACATTTACTATTTCACCCTTAACAATTCACACCGAGTCAATTGTTTATCATCCATAATCATATCATGTATATAATTAATTATCTGTTCAGTAGTTGAACTTATTGGACGTCGAAAGAACGAGGATCATCATCCAGGCTTGTACGACCATGTGAAAACTGACCTGCCCACTTGTTTTTGTTTTTTTTTTGAAGGAGCAGACTCCCCTAGTACATTTACTATTTCACCCTTAGCAATTCACACCGAGTCAATTGTTTATCATCCATAATCATATCATGTATATAATTAATTATCTGTTCAGTAGTTGAACTTATTGGACGTCGAAAGAACAAGGATCATCATCCAGGCTTGTACGACCATGTGAAAACTCACCTGCCCACTTGTTTTTGTTTTTTTTTGAAGGAGCAGACTCCCCTAGTACATTTACTATTTCACCCTTAGCAATTCACACCGAGTCAATTGTTTATCATCCATAATCATATCATGTATATAATTAATTATCTGTTCAGTAGTTGAACTTATTGGACGTCGAAAGAACGAGGATCATCATCCAGGCTTGTACGACCATGTGAAAACTCACCTGCCCACTTGTTTTTGTTTTTTTTTGAAGGAGCAGACTCCCCTAGTACATTTACTATTTCACCCTTAACAATTCACACCGAGTCAATTGTTTATCATCCATAATCATATCATGTATATAATTAATTATCTGTTCAGTAGTTGAACTTATTGGACGTCGAAAGAACGAGGATCATCATCCAGGCTTGTACGACCATGTGAAAACTCACCTGCCCACTTGTTTTTGTTTTTTTTTGAAGGAGCAGACTCCCCTAGTACATTTACTATTTCACCCTTAACAATTCACACCGAGTCAATTGTTTATCATCCATAATCATATCATGTATATAATTAATTATCTGTTCAGTAGTTGAACTTATTGGACGTCGAAAGAACGAGGATCATCATCCAGGCTTGTACGACCATGTGAAAACTCACCTGCCCACTTGTTTTTGTTTTTTTTTGAAGGAGCAGACTCCCCTAGTACATTTACTATTTCACCCTTAGCAATTCACACCGAGTCAATTGTTTATCATCCATAATCATATCATGTATATAATTAATTATCTGTTCAGTAGTTGAACTTATTGGACGTCGAAAGAACGAGGATCATCATCCAGGCTTGTACGACCATGTGAAAACTCACCTGCCCACTTGTTTTTGTTTTTTTTTGAAGGAGCAGACTCCCCTAGTACATTTACTATTTCACCCTTAACAATTCACACCGAGTCAATTGTTTATCATCCATAATCATATCATGTATATAATTAATTATCTGTTCAGTAGTTGAACTTATTGGACGTCGAAAGAACGAGGATCATCATCCAGGCTTGTACGACCATGTGAAAACTCACCTGCCCACTTGTTTTTGTTTTTTTTTTGAAGGAGCAGACTCCCCTAGTACATTTACTATTTCACCCTTAGCAATTCACACCGAGTCAATTGTTTATCATCCATAATCATATCATGTATATAATTAATTATCTGTTCAGTAGTTGAACTTATTGGACGTCGAAAGAACGAGGATCATCATCCAGGCTTGTACGACCATGTGAAAACTCACCTGCCCACTTGTTTTTGTTTTTTTTTGAAGGAGCAGACTCCCCTAGTACATTTACTATTTCACCCTTAGCAATTCACACCGAGTCAATTGTTTATCATCCATAATCATATCATGTATATAATTAATTATCTGTTCAGTAGTTGAACTTATTGGACGTCGAAAGAACGAGGATCATCATCCAGGCTTGTACGACCATGTGAAAACTCACCTGCCCACTTGTTTTTGTTTTTTTTTGAAGGAGCAGACTCCCCTAGTACATTTACTATTTCACCCTTAGCAATTCACACCGAGTCAATTGTTTATCATCCATAATCATATCATGTATATAATTAATTATCTGTTCAGTAGTTGAACTTATTGGACGTCGAAAGAACGAGGATCATCATCCAGGCTTGTACGACCATGTGAAAACTCACCTGCCCACTTGTTTTTGTTTTTTTTTTGAAGGAGCAGACTCCCCTAGTACATTTACTATTTCACCGCACGATTTTCAATATTTTTCATTTTAAAAAATAACACTGATGCCTTTACTTTAAGCTACTGTTCGAATTAACTGACAGATTGTCTTGAAACTTCGCATATGTTCGTATGAAGGATGAAACCTTAAAATGTAGTAGATTATATAGTTTTTTCTGCTCTATAGGTGTCGCTCCATGAACTTTTCGATTAGCCTAATATTACAGATGTTCATAGACTTAGTAGTTCAATAGCAGTAGTATACCAGGCCATTGGGAAATTAGGAATACCACTTAAGCTTATTGGACTGATTAATCCAGATGACGATGCTTAATTCTACGGCAGTAGTACAAATCCAACAACACACCGCGGTAAAATTTCAGATCAGGGAAGGTTTGCACTAGGAGGATGGATTTGTAGCAATTTTATCTAAAATAATATTAAACGTCGAACATACGTAAATGGGGCAGTTATAAGTAAGGAAAAACGTATAGTAGGATATGCAGATGACATAAACATATTAATATGATCGAAAATAGTGTTGAGATAGACCTATGATAAAATCAGCAATAGAACGGTCTAGAAATAAATATAGGCAAAACAATGTGACGGAAAAAAAGAACTAATCCAAGAAAAGAACAGAACTGAATAATCGGCGATGACAACATTGAAATTTTTAGGAATTTACGCATCTGGGGGCAAGCTAGATGGAAACAACCTCATCGCAGGATATAACGGGTGATTTTTTAGTGTGTCCGAACTTCTGATAGGGGTTGCTTTTAAACGAACTGTGGGTTCGTTTGAAATTTATTTTCAAAATCAGTGTTCTGTGCGCTAAACTTATAGAGTCTATTATGGTGCACATAATCGCTTCGGAATTATCGACTAATTCCGAACGCATTTCACGTTGCTCGATATTAAAACAAAAACAAGACAAAAAACTGTGCGTTTCGAAGAAACTATCGCCGTTGTAGCGGACAGCGTCGATAAAGATTTAATGTTTTCAATTCGTTAATGAGGATCGTTACAGAGCGATGATCAATGATTATTTAATTCATCGAATTTGAATGGTATTGATCTGGAGGAAATGTTCCAACAGGACGGCTCTACATGTCATACAGCGAACGAACAATCGATATATTGAAGTAATGATCGGGTGAGAAAATTACTACGGGGAACGAACTGGTTAATTGGCCACCAAGGTCATGTGTTTTAACGCCTTTAGAATTTAGAATATTTTCTTTGGGGTTAGATACACCTTTGGCCAATGCCGATAAACCAGCAACTATTTGAATTTTTTAATTTAGGGCCGCGTCGCAACCGCGTTAGCAACAGAGGCCATTTGGCAGCCCATAAAGAGTGTATACCAAACAAGAACAAATAAAACTTGAATATAGTAAATATTGTATATAAAATGCAGTGGCGTAACTATACCATCTGAGGTGGCAAATTCATTCCAGTAAAAATCAACTGTAGTCACAGGAATTGTAACAAACAACATTAATGCAGTACATACTTCAGGAAAGCTGCACGACATAAAATGATTCTTTATTATTAATAAATCAGCAAGTTCTCTAATACACGAAGCCTTTTCTATTTCATCTCTGAAGGTGGACCGAAAACTGAGAATTTCCCTGGCAAATGATTCCGATATGTCTTTTTTATATAAATCAACAAATTCTAGAGCTTTTTATAATAGTTCAGTGTCATTTAAATTTTGCAAAGTGACAGGTTGCAAAACACGGAAATTGGAAACAATTTCATTCATTGGAAGGAAACGCGATTTCAGTTGATTAATAATGATGTCCAATATTCGATAAAATATGTTCACTTTGAACAAACTTTCCGGATCTTGGAGATGCTCATCTTCGTCAAATGGCGTTTCATCTCTGTCGAGTTTTAGATAATTCAGGATTGATGGACCATTTTTCTGTTACACTATTTGCTTCCTTTTTTAAATTTTCATATTCATGTCTATACCATTCCAATTCTTCCAGACAAATTTTCAAACATTTTAAGGCATTTGAAAGATCAGTGGCTTTAGACTGAAGTGCTTTAGAGGCTGCATCAATAGTTTGTAGAATTTTGCAATGGAAAACCAATAACATAATAAAATTGTAGTTCTCGTTCTTTTTCTTTAGTTAAATAGCTCCATTTCTTTCATCTGATTTGCAATTTAACAGAATTGTTTTCATTAGTGCTTTTTGGACTTCAACAAACCGAACTTTTAAAGCAAAAATAGCATCATAACGTCCTGCCCATCTAGTAGGGTTCAATGTTTTTAATGTTATCGAAGTTGAAGACTCCCTTTCTTTATCAGATAAAAAAATTGATAAGATATTCCATCTTTTGATACTAGGCCCAAAAAAATTATAAATTTGTTGAACTGTTTCAACAAAATGTTGCATATCAATAACCTCTCTTACTGCATCATTAAGTACCAGATTTAAGTTACGAGCAACACAGTAAACATATACCACATTTGGCTCGATATCTTTTATGGGTTTTTGAACTCCACCATAAGTGTCTTTCATTGTGTTATCACCATCACATTGTCCTCGATACTTATTTAAAGGTATATTTTTTTCATTTATGGATTTAATAATTTGGTTGGACATTGCGTAGGCAGTTTGGTCCTTAACTTCATAAAATCCTAAAAATGACTCTTTAATGACGAGCGCCTTTGGGATATCATTTTCGTCTTTCTCGATCTTACAATAACGGTAAAGTTCACACATTTGATCTATTTTTGAAATATATTGAGTCGTATCGAATATGATGGAGTAAAATGGTGCGGCATTTATTTCATTTATGACTGCATTTTCTGTTTTTAGAACCAGAACAGAAAGGAGCTCATTTTGTATTTTTGAACTTAAGTAATTTAGCTGGCCCTTTGGTTTACTTAATAATTCTTGTAAAATTGGATCGTATTTTGCTAATAACTCAACAATACTCAAAAAGTTTCCTCGGAAACTTAGATCATTGCTATCTGCCATTTCTCTGTGGCCACGAAAGACTAAATTTCATGTTGAAAGTGTCAGAGTAACATTAAGGAGTCTAGAGAGTATTTGGCGCCAAAAAGATTTTTTTTCTTGATCATGGGCTCTTGCTCTTCATCTAGTGGTCCATGTAGTCGCCATTGTTGATACGTAAGACAAGAATCCAGGTGAATTTTCGATGTATCGTGTCTTTTTATGGCGTCTACAATATGTTTCCAGTCGTCATAGCCTTCCATCCAAACATTTTGTATTTTTTTAGATGCCCGATTTGCGAATAACCAACATGGTTCACAATACGCCTTCTGAAGTATTATGGAATAGGACAGCCATGTACGTTCAAGTTTCACGCCAGACTTGGAAACAATATAATGTTTTTCTAGGAAAGATCTATGTCACTCTCTTTTAAGAAAGAACCCTTAGGTTTACAATGTCCATTTTCGATCACGAACTGTTTCAATTGATTATTTAGTCCTTTAAAATTATCCTTATCAGTAATATATAGGTGAAGATGCAATATTGTTCACATTAAAATATGATTCCCTTTGATTTTTGCTTGTACCTTGTTGTGGTTGTTCTGGATCTGGATATACACTGGTGTCGGGTGCTGCATCTGTTACACTGTTACTTTTAGTTACGTACAGTTCTTCATTTTTGGAGCACTGTTCACTCGCTTTTTCATCAATAAAGTAATCATTCTTAAAGTACTGACTAATTTTAGGTAACTTTTTATCTTTTTCTTCAGACCCCCTCTTTCTCTTTTGGTTTTCGCTGTCACTTAGATATTTTCTAGAACTAGACATGTTGAAATATAACTTTTACAATTAACTTTACTTTACCTCTATTTCTAGATTCAATAAAACAAAAACTACGAAAAATCAAAGGTACAAATGACCAATTGTTATAACAATCAAATAAAGAATGCGTAGTAGAGCCCTCCGTACTTAAAAAATAGAAATCCGACGTTCCCCTAACATTGTGTGTCGCTAGCCCGTCAGCGCCACGAAAAAAGTACTTTCTTGGTTAACAAAATGCGGGAATTCCTCGAACATCACTAGTTCGCCCGCACCATCCGCGCCAAGTATCACGACAAAAAATGAAACAACCAATGGATTCTAAAATTGATCGACATAATTTTCTTATGAATGCGTTTAAATATTAATAAATCATTTGAATTTGTAGAGATGGTCTTTAGTTGTGTCTAACTTTAATTGCTTTTAAGTACTTATATAAAATTTATAATTTCTACTAAATTTTGTTAAAAATGTTAGGTTACTTCTGAGCTCGCGACCCCCATCGGGTCGGGGGCCGTGGCATTTTGTCGGCCTGCCATCCTATAGTTACGCCACTGATAAAGTGTATAATAAAAGTAATATTGGTAAAGAGTGTATTTATATTCTAATGAAACTCAAACGTTAATAGGTAGTAGAGAGTAAATAAAGGAATTGCTACAAATAGTCAGATGTAATGAATGGAATGGAGCTCAATTATGAGTAGAGGAATAGGTGAAAATTGTAAGGGAAAAAGGAGTTTAAAAATAATAGAGATGGGCTATATCAAAGGAAAGTGGGATGAGGAACGGAGAAATTCAAAAAGAGAACTGGAGTAATAAGGGGACAAAATGGACTGAAGATTCCTGGGAAGTTCATATCTTTGTGCAAGAGCCGATATCGAAGGGCACTCTACTATGACGTGACGAACAGAAAGAGGAGCAGCACATAAGATACATACTAAAGGATGGTCACCACTTATTAGATGACTATGTGAAAAGCGACAGTGCCCGATTCTAAGCTTATTTCACTTTACAAAAAGATGACGCTCGAGAGTTGGAGTGGGATTACATTCGAATAATTTAGGTTCTACGGCATATAACTTGGAGGAGTAACCCAAAGTATCTCAGTCGAATTGAACAATATCTTGAACAATTAGTGAGATGGGCGAGACAGTATATCGGTGATGGGAAAAGAGCAAGATGGGAAGACAATTGACGACTTGGAAGGCATTATAACTAGAACAATTGCGGACATTAGGCAATTGCTTGAAAAAATGGTCGGAAATTGAATTGACAGAATGCGCTTTGTCAGAAGTAACCGCGGCAGATATATGTCCGAATGTTTGGTTGATGTTATATTTGAATTTAAATTTCGGACGCAGTAAAAAATCACCCTAACTATGAAATCGTATTACGGAAGGTTATAAAACCACTTTCCCTTTGCAGTCTGTCCTAAGATTTTATCTTATACAAAGAAACCTGAAAGTCAAGATCTATAGAACACTCAGCAGGTCAGTAGTCACTTATGGTTGCGAAACATGGATCCTCACAAAGAAAACAGAAGAAATGCTTGCTGTATTTCAAAGAATAGTACTCAGAAGAATTTCTCGTGCTCTGAATGATAATGGAAATTGGAAGACCAGATAAAATTTAGAATTCAAGCAATTGTACAAAGATCTGGATATTCTAGAGTATATGAAGATTCAGCGACTCATAGTATCGAGAATGCCATAAAACTGAGTTCCAAGAAGAATAATAAAGGAATGAATAGGGTATAACAGAAAGAAAGATAGGTTCAAAACACGGTAGCATGAAAATGTAAGAAGAGATGCTGAAAAATTACTGCAGATTAAAAATTGTATAGAGGCCACTGGAAATGTATCTAGTCGAATGCGAAGGTTGGAGGAGGTCAAATCTCACTGATAGGTTGTAGTGCCACAGGGAGAAAAGGAAGAAGGTTATATTGTAAAAGTTGTATAATTACTCAATGTTTTCGTGGTGAAATATGTCTACCTCCCAATTTGCGAATTCCGTATGATTTGTGAGTATTGCGTTGTTCAATTTCGTAAGGCAGTAGAACGGAAAATGGCCATGCTTCGCATTTATCTTTTGACTTCAGGTGTGGTCTTCATACCGAGCACCTAGCTCACGATAAAACCACTGCCCCCATGAGGCCTACACAAGAAGAGGCGCTATCTAATGCTAGTAGACGTTAGTAGTACTGTCTGAGGGTAGTACTTTGTAATAGATAGCGCCCTCCCGATTTCACCACATGAAAATAATGACTTTGTTTAAGATACCTCTCAGTTGAGTAATTACTTCTGTCAAAAACGGGTCCTTCCCACCGATTTTTTCCAATGAGGCAACGAATTAATATGGGGTTATTACGGAGTATGAGTGATATTAATACTATAGATTCCCTGAGAAGCTTATACCAATACACGCAAAAGGTTTTCTATGTTTGGATAAAAATTAATTCATCGATGACGATAAAATGAAAAATGGACCAAGATTGATACAATATCATATTGTATCAATCTTGGTAGGATAACTGAAACATATATGGTTAACGTTAAAAACTTCCGACTTTCTTTCTTTATTATATTCGAAACGAATATAATAAAGTGTTTTTGGAATGCGCCTTTTCTTAAGGCATCGTTCTCATATAGACAAAATAAGACTATTACGCTGTAGCAAATTGAAGTGAATTTCTCCGAAAAATAAACCGACTGAAATTATAATACTACAGTCATTTCTTGTTGAAATCTTGTTGAATCTTCGCCGAAGGAACGATTTATCTGTTATCCAACAAGAAAATCAAGAACTGGATAGCTTTATAACAAGGGTTTGCCTTCTAGAAATAATTGTATTATCAGTTCCCAGCTAATTTGCAATTTCTTTTTGTGTCTGAAGAAGATTTTTATTCAACAACCCTTTCACCCGTTCTGTTTCTGTTTTTTCTCTTGTGTAAAATTCATTATTTACAGAACCAAATATTCGTAATAAAATGTAGTGTGAATTTGAAATAACTTTTAACATTCGCTACGTTTAAAATTTAACAATGTAATTTCTCACCGCCAGTTCGTCCTAACTGCTCGATGAGGACTTTCGCAATATTTAAGTTGTTATAGAACTCTTCATCATAAATATCCACTGGTGCTTTTGTTGTTTCAGCCATTATACTACTTGAATTTCAGTTTAATACGATAACTTTTGCATGTCATCATGACATCTTTACTGATAATTCAAGGTGCAATTGTCTTGACACCAGCTTTTTGTCTACTAAATTTATAACAAAAATGTATTCCATTAACAGTCTAATATTAATTTTCTATTTATGCAAATGTAAGTTTTTAATGTAATTTAAAATGTAATGTTTATATACAATTTTACTGTAATATTAAAATTTAATGTAATGTAAAAATAAGATAGAACACATAAAATAAGTATGAAAATACACAGTGGGCAAGTGGGGAATATTAAAAATATTCAAAAACATGGAAAAAAAAATCCTGTGGTCCACGTAAAATTCTCAATCCTAAGCCGTCTTCAGTCGGGCTTCGATTGCTTCGAGTGTTTTCATCCGATTTGGCCGATTAATATGGTCAGGACCCTGGTCAATCCTTCAGTTGCTTTTGAACGTACAACTCGAAGCTCGACAGATGACGGCTTAAGGCCAGAAACTGGTCTCGGGAGATGCTTGTTGGCGTTTGATGGCGACTGAAGGATTGAGAATGTTACGTGGAGCACTGGAAAAAGTTTTTGCTTGTTCTTGAATATTTTTACTATTCTTCACTTGCCCACTGTGTATTTTCATGCATACCTGAATATAGGGTCTGGGTTCTGGTACCTGAATATAGGGTCTGGGTTTGGGTCCGAATGGTTTCAAAAAGTAGTACTGTTACGAACCGTCGGATGGCGTAAGCTGCATTTCTATGCTGTTTTCATCCGATTTGGCCGATTAATATGGTCAGGACCATGGGCCATACTTCAGTGGCTTTCGAACGTACAACTCGAAGCCCGACTTGGGAGATGCTTATTGGCATTTGATTGCGACTGAAGGATTGAGAATGTTACGTGGAGCACAGGAATATTTTTTCCTTGTTTTTGAACATCCATAAAATGATGGTGAAATTTAATTATTATTAAAAGACATTCCTCTGGATATGGAAATTCAAACGGTATACGCGGGGACCTTCGACCATTACCAGATTATTTTAGAATTGGGTTCTAGAGACGGAGTTGGGATCAAGTGGTGAGGATACGGGCGAACTGGGACTTGTTTCCATGAAAGCTTCATTCCAAAATCCAAATCTCGAAAATCGATACACCTGATGAACTGGAAAGGGAAGTTCAGAAGTTCGAAGAGACTATAATCAAGGCAGTGGAAGGCACACGACAGTGAAGATAGAATGGATAAATAAGCATCTCTACGGACCTATTCCTCAGTCTATATTGAGGATGATCAGACCTCGATAGGCCGCTTAAGAAAAATCAAGAACCTAGAGTGAAATATGGTAAAAACGGCTTTGTATACACAGACGCTGAGAAGGCAAAAGCGATGGCGAATACACTTGAAAGAGAGTGCATCTTAAATAAACACGACGACGAGAATCGTGAATAATCTCAGAAAGTGGATTGAACCTAGACCGCCATCGGATTTCACGACACCGAAAGAAGTCCATGGAATTATATATCGGATTAGGATCGAGAAACCTCCAGATTGTGAGTTTCCTAGAGATTGTGGCCATATACCACCATTGCAAACGCAGTCATCTGACTGCGGTATTTATACCGAAGATGGGAAAGGACACGAAATTTTCGCATAATTATAGGCCGATAAGTTTATTGTCATCAATAAGCAAGGCTGTAGAAAAAGTGGTCCAGAGAAGATTGGAGAAGGTGCTCGAAGATTAGCAGCATCCTTCTACCTGAGCAATTCGGGTTTAGAAAAAACCACTTGGTTGAAAAACAACTTTTGAGCGTGACAACAACTTTTGATGAGAAATAGGATTGTATTAGTTGTAACAAATGTTATGTTATATGAGAGACTCCTATAGACTTTTAATTGTAATAAATATCTATCAACGCCTTTCATTTAGTTATGGTTATAGAAATTTAGAATTTGTTTAATATTTGAAGAAGATATAACTTGGCATAGCAATTATAAAACATCTCTAATCGAAACATAGTGGAATCCTATAAGGAACACCTTAAGTTTTATAGGATTTTATACAAATAAGTGAATATATCATTCAACGAATCCTGTCGTATCATCATGAGCTATCTGAGACTAATATCGATGGATAAACTATACTGCCTTGCCGTCATTGCCCCCCTAGCATCAGATACGAAGTGGCAGCCAGGAAGGAAAAAAATAAATCGTCTACGTCTATGAGCCATCCTATATCAGGCAACAGACAACCTGCCTGTTGCCGAGTCAAATCGAAAAAGAGTTTCCTTCACACAACCCACATATATTTCCAGATAGGTTCACAGAACCAGATATTTTTATCAACACACCGCGGTAAACTAGATTAGAAACGTGGCAAGATAGAAAAGCCCATCTTCCAGACTGGTTTATACCAAGGGAGGAACTTACCCCAGGTCACACAGAGGAATGGGTGATATGGAAAATTGCATAGACTACGCTCCGAAGTTGCAAGGTCTAAAAGTAATATAAACAGTTAGGGTGTTTTATGACGAATCGGTGCTGTGCGATTGTGGACATGAGCTATGCCTAAACACCTGCACAGCCAAGGAGCTCATGAAGGCTATCCAAAACGCGCTAGACGTGGTCAATATCTGGTCTAAAACTTGTTAGTACTTATGTTCTGTGTTGCTTCGTATGTTATGTCTTACTTAATTTTATCTTTACAAATTTTAATTACAAAACTTGTGCTGTTCATATGGTTACACGATTAAATAAATAAATAAATAAATAGGACTTTATCTTATTACTTCTATAATTATTATGGTGACAAGTCTAAACTGAGTAAATACTTATTCACCAATACTTAATATAAGAGTACGTAAGAGTACGTAAATCAAGTAATGAGAATAATATTTTATATATTTTTTATTCAAGTGAAATTACAATTTTATATTGTCTCTTTCAAATTAGTTAAATTTGGAAGACATACAGTGCTGGAGACGGTTTATCCACTCTGTTCACAGCAGTGCTGGAAAACAGATATTGGAATCGGTTATTGAATTTTTAATCATTGGAAAAGAAAAACGTCACAAGGACTAAAATCTGGTAAGTAAGAGGGCTTCGGAACCACAATGATATTTTTACTTGCCAAAATCTTATTAATTAAAATCGATGTGAAGCAAGGCGCATTGTCGTGATTCAGCACCGAGGTGTTCTTGCTGTTCGGTCTCACATGAATAACCCATTTTCTAGGCTTTTCAAAAATTCTCCGTAAAAATCCTGTCTTTTGATCTTGCGAAAAGTTTTTTCGAATCATTTTTACGCAAATTTTCTTCGTTCCCAATTCATTGATCAAAATCTGATGAACGGTTCAAATTCAACTCTTTCTGAGATTCTGGATCTGGATTCTGCAGTTCTTGCAGTTTAAGTCTTTCCGCTGTGAGGTTCATCTTGAATCGTGTCTCGGCCCCTTGACAACGCCTTAAACCACCTGAAAACCTAGGCCCTTGACAAAACATTGTTTCCATAGGCCTTTTGAATTTTTGCAAAAATTTCCGTCGTACTGTGACTGTTTAACACAAAAGTTGATAGCGCATCGTTGCTCGACATTGTTGCCAATGATTTTCAGAATGCACTAGAAAAATCGGTTTATGAAAGGAATTGCTACGGACTACCAAGTCACTGTAGCTGTAGATTGTACTGTACAGTGTAGACTGTAGACAGTTCAAACTCGTACTGAAGATGCATCTGATATTGACCTGTCTCTCCTCGAAAGCGGAATCCCACAGTGTTGCCATAAAAACGTTGTGCCACCAAGTCAACATGCATATATTGCTGGCCTGTTGAGGCCTATTTTCAAAGAAATTTTTTATAATCAATCAGAATAAAATTGAAATAACGCAATGAACTGAACAATATGGGTCTGCATTGGTCTTTCTTGTGTTTGAATAACGGATATAAACAGCAACATTAAATTCACAGGACAATAAAGATACACATAGCGTCAGCTGATCAAGCCATTACTACTGTATTGCCAAGCGTAATATAACAGTCTACCTTGATGTTCATCGCACGTCCTATCTTAACAACGAAAACGGACAATGTAAATAAAAATGGATTGTTAAAATAAAATACGTCTCAGCGATCTAGTCTTTAGAGTTGATTTAGCACTTTTTTAGTAAAATCTTAACAAAACAAATGCAAACTTGCGAAAAATCATGTAATCATGTAACCACCCATCAATATCATGTAAATCACGTATATATAAAAAAAAATAAGAGACAGAAGTGAAAACTGTGGAAAATGTTGAAATAACTGTTTTTTTTTAATTTTTAAATTAATTATTCTTTAAATGTATAATTTTTTTTTTCACGTAGGATCGAGGATCTAACCAAATATAGAAAATGGATATTTAGAAAAACTAATTATATTACAATACTTTTTTGTAAAGTTCTAATGGCGAAATTGAATTATATAAGTTTATAATCATTTTGCAAAAAATAACAAAACTTATTTTATTTCTAACAATTTAAACCAATAAACAATAATTTTGAGAAATTAAATTTATTATAAAATTTTATAGAATTTTTAATTTTAAAATCCGCGACAAAAATACTATCGAACAACTAGAAATCTGTTTTACCACGTTGGTAAGATAACTCCTTAGCTAGTATGAAATATTCATTGCACGATGTATTACAGAGATTAAATATTAGAAAAATAAATAATATCAAATTTTTCAACGCAAATATTGATACCAATATTGGAAAATAAATGATTTGTTTTTGTTATCCATTTTTCTACCTAAAAATATTAGCATATTAAATACTCACTCTTGTACTGCACAGTAATTCTACAATTAAGCACTTAAAATAATGATTATCTAAAACACCATTTAATTTAAAACACATTATAACACATTTAAAACACAATTGGCGTCTCCAGTCTGGCGCGACACGTCACTAGCATGTCGGTGACACGAACCCATAAGTTTTGCCCCTTCCGAAAATCGCTCAACGCGGCTAAAGAAGTTTTCACTTGAATAAAATGTTTTACTTATATTGATACAAAAAATGAACAATATATAGGTCCACCTATATATTATAATATATTATTATATTATTATAACACTTTATATTATAATACTATTATAACACTTTATAACTCTGTATGTGCTGAATTAGATGATCTATATCTTCTTGTGGTAGGTATCCTAGGTGCATGCTTAAAGTTCGTTTAAATTTGGTAATGCCGTGATAATCGCTCGAGACTTTGACTACTGTTATCCCACACATGTTTTATAGGCGATAAATCTGAGAATATTATCGGTCAATTCGGGAATTACGCTATTTCAGACTCTTTTAAAAGCTTCACAGTTTGAAGAGTTATATGCGACTTGGCATTATCTTGTTGAAAGAAGATTTGGACGACCTTACAGATACAACCGAATGGAGGGACTGTAATATTTTGGTAACATTTGTGTGGTGTATTTATACTTACTTTGATGTTTACTATGGAAGACCTGCTTCCTAAGAATATAACCTCTTCAGCTAGAAAATAATAATTAGAGTGGTAGTTGTATGTTTCGTTCACCGCGAAAACGTCTGACTCTTCTACGTTTATCATGATCACCTAAACATCTAAAACTAAAGCAAATAGAGTTCCATTATACGTCCGGTTCAATTCTAGTTCGGCACCATCTTAAGAGCCATGCCTGATGGTGCATTATAGTGAAGCATGCCTCCCATTATAAATAAATGCCGATCAGTAGTAATCCTTGAAGCAGTCTACCTGTAGCTGCAACAAAAGCATCACGCACTTGGCGGATATTTTCATATCCATTTCGTACAGCAAAATGTCCAAGATACCACCCATGCCACAAGTCCCAGAACCTTGTATTTGTATATAATTCGGATCTCAAAACAATTTTATAATTATCACATAATCGTAGTAGAAGAAATCTTATCGCCGTTTTCCAAAAATTTAAACCATCTTCTTTCATACCAATAGCTCGTTCTTTTTCAAATTTCGATTTGTTTGTTTTGTTTGTTTGACATTGTTTTGACAATTGTTTGATACGACATTGTGTATGAAATCTTAATATTTTAGCATTTTAAGAAGAATCACAAGAATATTAAACTCGAGGATATTCACCATTAAACACCAAATCCATTTTTCGACGCGCGTTTCTCTATGTTAACATCAACAGATGATTTAACCTAATTTTAAAATGAACTATGTTCTATTTTGTGCATTAAAACCGTACTGAAGGGTTTACTGTAACAGTAATGAAGCATGCAAAAATCATGAACCGTGAAGTTACGCCTTACATTAATAACTGAAAATGTTGACTAAATAGAATAAGTCCTTTATGTCGCTTCAAGGTTTTCTTACATTTTTCTATTTGAATGCCTTCATATAATAATTAATCTTGCATACAGAGATCTCTCAACACTTTGGAGGATATGGTAGCCCGTATTGAAACTGGTATAAAGGACTTACTGGAGTCTTCCAAAGTTTTCATCAGAAAGTGATTTAAAGGCAAAATTGCAGAAAATATTTCAAATAAAAATCAAAAAATAATCAAATAAAAACCAAATGCTTCCAAGATTGTCAATCGTCCGCGAGAAAAGTATTGTTTTTATCTAAAAGTCGATAAAGGAAATAAGGTTCTAGTATTGGATAAATCGGTATATAATGTAATATATTTATATACATTTGTATATCTGTAGAGTAGAGTGGGGAAAAAGCCCTATCTTTGAATTTTATCCAAGAACAGCAAAATCTGGCAACGTGTACACTAATTTTTATTAGTTTTCCATGTGTTTAAGTCTCTAAAAATTTAAACGGCATTGTGATAAGATTTGTGAAACATCTGAGGTAAGTTATATTTTGGATAAACATAATCTTATTTTGTCATCTTAATATATAAGATATTTCATGAAATGAATAGTTCTAAAACAAAATATGGGCAATTCTTTCGTTATGTTTTAAGAATCTACAATACATATGGTAGTGCCTACTGTATGGCTGCACGTGACAATAGAAACTATTTTTTACTTTCCGCGACATGTAGGGCAAAAGTCCGATGCTAGGGGGTGAGGCAGTAGTCTGCAAGCGGACTTTTACCCCATCAGAACCATTTGTAATTTTTCTTATAAGATTTATTTGTTTTAGGTCATATAAGAGTAAAACATGTACGGAAGAAATGTTATAAATAGCTGGACAAAGAATAAATGAAGGTATTTCTAAGAGAACCGTCGCAAAAGAGTTTGGAATAGATGAATCTACCCAGAAGATATTGAAATGTTTTCTCAGAGGAAATAGAACGTGAACTTAGTAGAACTCTGCCAAAATCTGGATAACCGATTTTATGGTATCGCGTTTAAAACTTTAAGAAAAATCGCGTATGCGTATGCTGTTTTAAACAACATAAAAAAACCCATTTAGTCCAAACTCAAAACTAGCTGGTAAATATTTGGTAAATAGTTTTATTAAAAAATACAACCTGTCATTGCGGGCTCCTCACGCCACTAGTTTAGTAAGAATGATGGGGTTTAACGAATTTCAAGTTAATTTGTTTTGTTGTTTTTTAAAAATCTATCAGAATTGTTCAAAAAAATATAATTTTCCACCAAGTGCTATCTACAATATGGATCAGAGTGGTATTTCAACCATTCCTAACTAAATACCAAAATTTATTAGCACGAAAGGCAAGAAATTTGTGGGAAAAAAATCTTCAGCTGAGCATGGGGAATGATGTCACTATTATTCGCGCTATAAGTCCGGGGGGTAATTTTGTTCCTCCCGTGATAATATTTCCTCGAAAGAGAATGAAAAACCAGCTGATGGATAGGACTCCACGAGAATTTATAGCAATGTAGACTCTGGATACATCAATAGCAGCTTATTTATAGAGTAGCTTAAACATTAAACAGCTTAAACTCTCCAAAGTTAGACCAGATAAAGAACACCCTATTCTTCTCATACTGGACCAGTGTTCCCACGAGAGTTTAGAAGCTGTAAATTATTGTAGAGACAACTTTATTCATCTATAGATGATATGATACCACCCCACAGCAGTCATAGAATCCAGCCTTTGGATCGCTGTTATTTTAAGGCATTAAAAACATTTTATGCAGACGAATACAACAATTGTCGGTAGAAATATTACTTGCTTTCAGGTTGCCAAATTATTAGGTAAAGCTTATCAACGTTGCTTAACTCTGGAAAGGCTTTGAAGTTTGTGGAATATATCTAATAAATAAACATGTGTCCTCAGAAGAGGATTTTTCTCCGGTCAAAGGTCACAGATAAGAATGCAAATCCCCAATTAAATAACAGTGATTCTGTTCAGCAAGTGATAATATCACAAGAAATGGCTTTAATAAGAAAGATCGCGGTCAAACAAATACCAAGTGTCACCTAAGGATAAAATTTCACTTCCAAAACGAAAAGATGAACAAAAAAGAAGAAGAGAAGAAAATAAATCGCTAAGACTTTCTTGCACTTCTAATAAATTACAACTGGAATGTCTTCAGCCAGGCATTCCAGTTGTTGAGAAAGTCAACGTGTGCTAAAATAAATAGAAAAAATACAGATGATACTACGAGTGAATCAAAAAAGAAGGTTAAGGCAAAGGAGACACTCTCTGATGATGTGTGTTCTATATGCCATGAACCCTATGACGATCTTCCTGTTGAAGAATGGATTTAGTGTTAGGTCTGCAGAAAGTGGTGACATGAAGAGTGTACGTCGTATGAAAAAATTGTGGATTTTCAAAGCGATTTATGCATTTAAAGCATGTGCGACTATTTGCCCCACATATAGGGCAAAAATCATCTTGTGTATGTCATGATACTTTTATTTATTAATAGATAAGTTTCTCTTGTTCGTGAAAAACAAATAATGTTTGAGTTCTTTATATAGTAATTTTTTTTTCGGGTTTGTGGTTTTTATAATCATTTAACCCTTAAGTGCGTCATTTTACCCCACAGTACTCTATATAATGAAATAATTCTTTTGAACTTCTTGAAAAATTAATCCAAGAGGGTCCGTAAAAACGGTTAAATAAGAATCCGTTGCCAAAAATGGTTAATGAGGTCAGAGATACATTCATTCATATCTTGAAACAATCTTATTTCTCTTTCTCTGAAAAACAAACTACATATTTCAAATCCAAAAGTGCCAAGACTATATGCTTTATCGAAAATCTATAAACTTGGAAAATCAATGAGATCAATTGTATCAGCCATTGATACTCCAACGTACAACTTGGTAAAATGGTTAGCAAAGGAATTTGAAAATCTATCAAACCAACTACATTCCTGTTCTTATTAAAAAAGCTTAAGAAACACACACATATAGGAAGGTGAAGTCTAGGTGTCCTTATGTACATGTATCATCACTGTTTCCGAGTGTACCGATTCCACATACCTTCAAATGTCTGAGAGAGTTACTCGAGTTTAATGGTTTTAATAACAAAGTTGTTTCTGAGTACATCTCCTTAACAAGATTATGTATGAAACAAAATTGTTTTCGGCTTAATATGTTTTATGAACTACAAGAAGGAACGGCAACGAGCAATGCTCTGTGTCCGTTCTTAGCCAACTTATTCATGAGCAAATTTGCAACCGAGGCAAAGGATGAATTCAATTACTTTTCCAGAGTATGGTTAAGATATGTGGATGAGGTTTTTGCAATTTTCGATTCAAATAATTAAAACTTAGAAGATTTTGTTAAGAACTTAAATGGTAAATACGAAACCCTAGCATTCACGAATGAATTTGAGAACAATGATAGATTACTATTTTTGGATATTTTAGCGAGTCGGAACAATAAAAATAGGTTAGATTTTGATATTTCTAGAAAAAACACTACCGCTTCCTATTGATACATTCACATTTACAGATACATTGCTATTGATTTAAATCATAGCTAGCATAATAAGATGGCTAGTTAAAATTTTATGGTAGATAGATTAATCAATTTTCCTTTAAACAAAGATAATTATAACAAGGAATTAAAATTAATTAGGGACGTATTCGAAGTGAATGGTTATAATAAGAATGTTGTACGTAGATTAATTAGAAAACGTAAGTTTAGACAATTATTAAAAGAACCTTGGACTTTTCAAAAGGAACAGAACAAAAACACAAATTCATGGTAATACCGTTTGATGTACATTAACCCTAGGGTTACACAAGATTTTGAAAAGAGTGGACATTAAGATAGTCTACAAGTCACATAATAGATTAAGAGAAACTTTGGGCAATCCAAAGGATAAAGTAAATCAACATGAATAGTCGGTGATTTATGAAATTAGTCGTCAAGATTGTGATCGAAAGTATATTGGATAAACTAAAAGACCCATATTAACCAGATATAAAAAACACATTACCCACATTAGGTATAGGAGAAATGAAAAATCTTGTGTTGCCCAACATGCACTCGAATATGACCATAATTTGTAAATTAAGATCTGTTAAAAGTGTAAATAATTATAGGGATTTGGATACGTATGAAAGCATTCAAATAGAAAAATGTAAGAAAACCATGAATCGGGATAAATGACATTCCGGCAGTCAACTTATTAATGTAACGCTTAGTTACACGTACTTCGTAGTACTTCACGGTTGATGATTTTTGTACGCTTTATTAGGTACGGCTGTAATATAAATAGAACACAATTTAGTTTTAGAATTAGATTAAATCATCTCCTGATGATGCTAACATGGTTAGTGAAAGGCGCGTTGAGAAGTTTAAAAAAGTGATTTGGTGTTTAGTGGTGAATCTCTTCGAGTTTAGTGTTTCGCACCGAAGGTAACAATAGAATAATTGATCAAAAGAATATTGCTTAACTTAGTAGTATGCGAAAAATATATTACATTGCAGAAACGAATTTTTATAAATCGTTAAATTTTTAGCAATCGCATAGAGAAACATAAAGGTTTTGTTTTTCTTAGTAGTTTTTTTCTTATAGATTTAATCACCCCCTGGGAATGCTAATATGATTATTAAAAATGTCAAGGCAAAATTTGAATTTTGTTTGCTGATTAAAGTTGGTGCCTGATTAATAATTGTATCTTATGGTTACCGTTTTATAGATATTGTAACGTACTATTTGATGATTTATTTTTTCTAATATGTTATACAATAATATAATGTTTTACAATAATAATGGTGCATATATATATATATATATATATATATATATATATATATATATATATATATATATATATATATATATATATATATAAAGTATTATATTATACATACATTTTTTAAATGGTTAACAAACACATAATATATAGTAAACATATGTTATATATCTTTTGTTCAAACATGCGTTTTTTTCAATTTAACATTCAGTCTTATATCGCTCACGTTCCAAATCCTTCTAAAAATTAATAGGTTTTTCGTTCAGACTAGTTCAACTAGTCAGCTAAAGTATTCATATATGTGAATTTATTAGAAAATATCCAAATATTAACAAAGTATCAACAATAGGTAATTGCGAACATAATACATAAAATTCCTGTTATATTTGCTTCAATTCATGGCCAATTTTCATCTACATTTCCTTTTTTTTTCTCTAGAGGTCTATATTTTTAATTTTGTTGTTTTGTTTAACTTAATGTACAGGTTTTGAATTGTGACTATTGGTTTGAAAAATGAGTATTGTTTTGAGGGTAGGGCTTTACCTTTTCATGTTTTTCTTAGAATTTTGTATCTTGGTGATATCGATTTCTTGTAATTTTCCTGTATTTCACTAACTATATTTTCAGATTCAACATATATACTAAATCATCAGGGTTTCTGCCCATTGTAGTTGTATTTTTTCTTAGTTTACTGTTGAAGTTTGAGGCATTTAAATCATTGCAAAGCTCTTTTCTTTTCATTTTATCATAACCGTGACCAACATCAGAATCGTCAACAAGTCACGTAAACTAGAGTGTCTTACACGCGTAACCCAGCATTAGTTCATAACATTACTCTTATTTATCAGAACGGGCGTGGCGTGAGAACAAAATTTGCGGATCTCTACCAGTCCGTCCTATCCAACAATTATCACATTATTGTTCTGTCGGAGACCTGGCTGCAACTGTCTGTTTTTGATGCTGAGTTGTTCGACCTCTGGTACGTCGTCTTCAGAAATGATCGGGATCTGGAGGCCTTCGGGGTCGTAAGAAGCGGCGGTGTTCTCCTTGCCGTTCGTTCATTTTTATAAGCGTCGAAGCTCAACCTCTCAACCAACAAAACTCAACCTGTGTTTGAGTTGCTACCAAATATCGACATTGTTTGTTGCAAAATCATGTTGCATGACTCATAAGTCAGACCATAATTTTTGTTTTTTCCGTTTATATTCCTTCAAAATCAAATATTTACCAATACAAGCTAATTATTGATACCTTCGAATCTTTTTCTTATATCATGAATCATAAAATTCTAATCTTAGGTGATTTTAATTTGCATTATCAAAGGTCTGTTAACTATCCAATATCTAACCAATTTCGGAGAGCACTGCACGACTTCCAGGCAATTTTTTATTATTACCAATACAATCACATATTTAATATAAAACACAACATATTCGATTTAGTTATTACAAATTCGGAGTGTAATGTTATTAGAGAGCTTATTCCGTTATTTATCGAAGACCCTTATCATCCAGCTCTTTCGATTGAATCTTACTTGCCTGCTCTGCACACACGATTTAATTTACCAGCAGCCAAATCTAACAAAATATACAATTTCTACAAAGACGACTACAATCACCTATACAACCTAATTCAAAATATAGATTGATTGATTGATGATGCAGTTACTCTCCTCAACAGCTACATTACCTTGTGTCTTAACGCCGCGGTTTCAACTCTAATAAGTGGAAATAACGCTAGGCACTATCTCAACTGATTTTCTGTTGGCATCATAAGGGTTATTCGCGATAAATCTTGGCTAGGCAGGAGATGGAAGGTTACAGGCAGCATAACTTGTTTTCATCTATTCAGTTATTTAGGCCGAAAAATAAAAAATAATATAATTGAAGCCTACGAAAACTATATTAATAAAATGACCCGAAACTATTCTGGCAGTACGTCTCCCACAGGAAAGGCACATCCCGGATTCCTGGCGATATGCTATATAACGCTGCAGAATTGAGAACCCCGAGATACATCGTGAATGGTTTGGCGGACTTTTTCAAAAGGCTTTTTAATTCTTCAACGGACTTTCCTACCTCAACTGATAATGACACATTCACAAATGAATCGCACACGTTACAGCTTCTTAACGTTACTGATATAGAAGTTGCCATTAAAAGTTAAATAACGAACTCACAGCTGGTCCTGACAAAAATGCCAGCTTTTGTGTTAAGGACTGCTCTATCATTTTGACGGAACCACTGCTTCGTCTGTACAATCTATCAATTAAAACAAGCATGTTAAAACAGCACATGGAAATACTCTAAGATCACTCCTGTTCACAAATCAGGCAACCAAGCACATGTCACTAACTATCGCCTCAAATATATCCTCTGCAACTTTGCTAAAGTTTTTGAAACCTGTATTTACAACTAAATCTTTTATAAAATTAAATATTCGATCATACCTAAGCAACATGGGTTTTTTCAAGACAGATCCACAATTACTAACCTAACATACTTCCTTTAATTTATATACAAATTAATAGAAAGTAAATGCCAGGTTGACACAATATAGACTTATTTCTCGAAAGTATTCCACAAACTTGACCATGGTTTTATGTTCCAAAAGAAGAGCAGATTAGGCTTTGATAGCAGTACAATTTCGTTCTTTAAATCTTTTTAACAGGACAATCTTTTTAAAACTGGACACATGTTGAGTTTAATGGTCATAGTTCTCACATCTTCATTGCAACTAGTAGTGCACCCCAAGGCATCATCAACATCAAGGTCTTCGTCAACGATATTCCATGCTAACGTGCAACACTCTTTTATTTGCTGACGACCTTAAGCTACTTGTGCTAGTTCTATCTTCACATGACTGCTTTTTATTACAAGGTGACCTGCATCTCTTGGCCTATTGGTGTGCTGGTAATAGGCTTCCACTGATTATTACCAAATGCAAAAAAATTATCTTTCTCCCAAACATAATATAATTAATATATATATATATATATATATATATATATATATATATATATATATATATATATATATATATATATATATATATATATAGTGTGCACATCGATAGAGAACTGTCATTCAACCATCAAATTGATCAAATCATGTAGTCAGCAACTGCAACGCTTGTCCTAGATAGAGACTATAGTAGAGTAGACTTATGCATGCTTTTCCTGTTTGGTCGCCAATAAGCGGCGTTTTCTAAAGTAAGTGCTGTAAGTTTCTAAAGTGCCGAGACCATAACAGATTTGTCATTGGCGGGAACGTTTCTGTACCTTTGATGGGTATTTTTCAGTCCCAGCTTACTCAGTATAAATTAGCTTTTGAGAGGCTGCCGAAAGCTGGTGCGGTGCTTTGGAAATCATTTTTGAAATTATCTTAGAATTAATTTTTAATTTTTATAAAAATATTTTTGTATCATTGTTAGGTTAAGTACAAATTATTTTTGTTATATCTACTTGTGCTTTGAATTGTCTTTTAATTGGGCAGTAACCTGTTAGACATTAAAGCATCATTCATGCATTCATTCATTCATAATCTCCTTTAAAATCAATAAAATATTTTGTCAACAAAAATGTTCATCGATGTTGGTTTTTTTTCTAGACTAAATAAGTAACTATCATTCTTGTCATTTCATTTCTGTCTTCTATATTTCTAAAGGGCCCACCCGCGCGCAAATGCCATCCTAGTTTTTGGCTGTTGTGTAATGCAGACCTGCAAGTTTTATTATAGATAAATACACGCTTAAAGAACGCAGTGAAATTATTGTAATTTACATTAAAAAAAAATTTTCAATTATTGAAGCTCAACGTAAATTTAGGCGAAAATATCTTAAACATTCGACGCCTCATGAAACAACAATTTATCGTTTGGGAACACTTGGTGGTAAGCCCTGCATCAGAGGTCTAAAAACAAACAATGCGAAGCGCTGAAAATATTGCACGTGGGGAGGTTTCAGAAACATTGATTTGCCGACCTGATCTGACTCCAGGAATGCCTTATCGACGATCCAAATGATCCAGAAATTCCGTCTCATCTCCCGAATCATCTTCCGAAATCATTGCTCAGTATTCTTTTTTTCTTTTCGTTTGGAGTCCGGGCCACGAGGACATCAAGGGTAATGAGGAAGCAGATCTGATTGCAAAACAGTCAATACAGCGCAGTCAACTTTATATGTGCTCTCAACTCTCTTTTGGGAAAACTTTCATTATTTCATACAATCCTCAGTGCAATCCTATTGGGACGATCCTGAGAGATCACATAAACTAAGGGCCCTTAAACACCTACTTTCCCTACCCCTTCCCGAATGCTTGTTAAATAGAAACATTATTATTAAATGGATGAGATTCATGATTGGTCATTGTAGATTTTCCCATGAAATTTTACTTAAATGAGAAAACCCTTTGGTTTGCGAATTTTCCAACGATTTCCTTTTTGTCTAACACATTCCATAATGTACCGCATTATCCCCTACCAGATCATTTTTTGACTTGGGTCAGGACATCTCTCAAAACCTTCGCCCTATCAATTTTTTAACAAATTTGCCTATCTAAAGGAAAATAATTATTTCACTTTTCATAGAAAAAGACTTAAGAGGAACTGGCCAGCCGACCTAATAAATGGTTGAAGAGGACTTATCGTTGGAGAAGACCTCATCACGGGCATAACCTGCTCTCAAGCCAACACATTAGCTATAAAAAAAATAAATAAATAAGTAAAAAAAAAAATTAAAAAAAAAATCTCAGTGCTAACCATTTCAATTATTAGCGATTTCAGCAAAAACAAACTTACCTCTCTTCTGTGATACGTACACCTGTGATATTACTCATCTATGATTTTTTTACTAGCTTTTTTGACCTCTGTATGTCTGGATCGATAACAAGTCCAGAATAATCTTTAAATAACAATGAATATTTCTAAATATTATTTAACAATTATCTAGTTAATACATATATAATTTTTTTAATTAAGTTTTTGAAACGTGAATACTCTCAACATAATTCTTTCTTTAGATCTAGATAACCTGACATAAATATACGTAATATTCTAACAACTAATATTTCTTAAGATACCAGATGTTTGAATTATATCTTTTCTAGCTATATAAGCGTCGTTTCGTCTTGAGCTTCTTGGTCGAAGACCATTAGGAGTGAATCTTTCGAAGATGACTGATCCTTTCCAAGGAGTGCCGTTTTCTCTCCATTGCCGTTTAAAGAACAATCTGGGGAACTGTTAGAAATATTTAAAAATTAATTATATGTACAACGTGCAATTTTTCAATACAAACAAAGGTTTTTTTAAAAAATAATGGTTTAATTTAATAAAGTTTTTTTAACCCTCCGGTACATGCATCAGGTCTCAGGGACCATACCATATAAAATTTTGCAATAACTATCTAATCCATTGAGTGAGGGAAATCTATGGGCCGGTTCTACAATGCAAGAATATACCAGGTATAAGCTATTCTGGGAATAACATTTGAAACGCCCGTATCCAGCCCGTTCTGTAGAACGGGCGAAACGGGGGTTTATTCCTAGTACAGCTTATTTATACCTGGTATTTTCTTGATTAGTATCTTTTCGTCCGCGTAATGTGTTTAGTTAGGCATCGCCGTTTGAATGAGCGTTAAGTTTTTGAATTTCTAGAAATAAATTCCGTGCGTGTGCCTAAGTTATACATTTTTAAGGAGTTTGTTTTCCATCATATTCAGTTTTTCTTCTTATACGTAGATACTATCGTTGTATATATTTTTAATTTTAGTCGTAGTTCTAATGGATTATGATAAGGAAACGCAACGTTTGTTAAAACTCTATGAAGAGGTGGATACTGATGAGTACGATGATGAAGAAAATGACCTAGAAGTAGATAATCTAGAAACTAGAAGCGATGATAATGAGACAGAGCAAGAATTTGTGAAAAACGAAGGTGACAGACAAAAAAATGACGACAGATTAAAACACGGAAATAAAATATTGTCAAAACCTTTCTAGGAGTTAAAGCCATTGCAAAAAAGCTAAAATCGTCTATGGATATCTAGAACTTCTTTTTTACAGCTGCGATGTTGGAAGTTATTGTTAAGTGTACAAATAAGAAAATACAAACTCTATCTACAAATTATATGCGCGAAAGAGGCGCTAAGCCGACAAATATAATTTAAATCAAAGCTGTGTTAGGCTTGATTTATTTAGCTTGAGTTCGACATGTAAACAGACTTAATAGTTTGGATTTATGGAAAGTGAACAGAACGGAAATAGAAGCGTTTATATTGACTATGGGTATCAACATATTTAAATTTGTACTTGCACATATACGATTTGATGATATTTATACTAGAAATGTGCGAAAGTAGGTTGACAAGTGCGCTCCTATAAGATAGCTCTTTGATATTTTCATGCAACATTGCAAAGATGCCTAGAGCCATTCAGAATTTGTTACAATTGACGAAAAGTTGGAAGGATTCAGAAGCAACTGCAGCTTTTGGCAATACATTCCTAGTAAGCCAAACAAATATGGTTTGAAGGTGTTTGCAGCCTGTGATGCAAAAACGTTTTATACTAGTGCAATGAAGGTTTACGTTGGACGCCAGCCTGAGCTTGACTGAACATATTAGTAACTCAAACCATAATATTACAATAGATAATTGGTTCACAAGTGCCATTAGCTGAAAGTCTAAAGTCGAAAAGACTGATTCTACTAGGTACAATCAGAAAAAATAAAACAGAATTACCTAAGGAAATGATACAACAAAATTCAAGTCGCCCAATTGGGGCTTCAATGTTTGCTTTTCAAGATACAGTAGTACAAGGGTATACATACAGGTTACAAGGGTAGTAACCCTTGTAACCTATAAACCAAAGAGGAATAAAAATGTTTTGTTGCTTTCAAAGATGTATTTTACTGATGCATTGAAATTTGATAGAGCTTTACAATGTGACTAAAGGGGGAGTAGATGTCGGAGACAAGATCTGTGCCCAATATAACTGTTCAAGGAATACAAGAAGATTGCCGATGGTTATCTTCTATTGCATGATGAATGTTGCAGCCATAAATTCCTTCATAGTTTTACAGTTTATACAGAACAATCCCAACAGAAATACAATTCGTAGGAAATTCAATCAAGAACTTGGCATTAGAGTCCGATTATCAGAAACTTCGGATTACATGGTCAGGAGTACCCAGAACTCTAAAAGACCGTTTACGAGAAATATGTGGTGTTGCCAATGAACCCGTACCATAGAAAGTTGAAGGACAAAAAGGGAGGTGTCATTTCTGCGATTATAAGAAAATCAGAAAAACACAATATTCGTGTGCATACTGTAAAAAATATTATTGTCTGGAACACGTTGTGAGCCTGTTGAGCACAGGCGATTAGCCATTTTAAAAATTATTTTATAATACTTTTGTTCAAATATAATTAACGGGTTTTTTATTATTTACAACCAATAATTTGTTAGGTCTATGAAATATATTTCGTTTTTAGTTTAGATTTTTTTGTGTATTATATAAAATGACTTTTTATAAAATTATATAAAGAATTTAGACCCTTTTATAAAATGACGAAAAAAAATAGGCTACACATTTTTGTAACCTATTTTAATAACAATTATATTGCAATAAAAGTGTAATACAAGTGGTTTAATATAATAAATTAATACAATTTGTTATATGTTATAAAATGTTTATATACGCCCTTGTTTACTCTGTATTGACCCGTAGACCGGTGCGTGCACAGATGTTGCAAAATAAGATGCGTGTCCTCGAGGGTTAATAAAATTTTTTGTTAAAGAAGCTTTTGAAGAAAATTTGAAATGTGTCTAAGCAAATATGAATTTTTCAATAAGATCTTCAGTTAGTCCACATATTCGAAATTATTCTGTTTATTTTCGTTTAAACATTGAGTTATTCGGAAAGTTCCTAGGGATTAGAAAGAGAAACGCAAATAGTTTATGTAAATATTTATTTAGTCTAGTATGTAATTACCATTATAATTTACAACTTTTTGCCGACCTAGTGGTAGGTCCATAATGTCTCTTTTTTAAAAATTTGCAGGTTTATTGCAAAAGAATGTTAAGAGGTTGTTTTTCACTTTTTTTTCGCTTTAAAGTATTTCTTATTTGAACAATTTCGGAGACAGCGGAATAGATGGTAGTCCGAGGATACCATGTTTGGTGAGTATTGTGGATGGGACAAAATATCCCAATTGAAGCTCAACAGTTTGCTGGGTCCTGATTTAACGACTTAATTAATTAATTAAACACGACTTCTTTTCTGTTTACTAATTCTAACCGTTTTTTTAATTGCTGCCTTCAGCCAATATAATTGTGAACAGCAGAGGTGGGTATTAATGGTTTGGTTGCGTGGTAGGCGCTCTTAGTGTATGGGTCCATTCCAATTCCACCAAATGTACGTTATTGTACATAATTCACTTTTTATTATCCATATACCAAGCTTCTTGATGAAGGTATTGACTTTGTCTGTCATTAGTAAAATGTTTTTGTTACGGCCTTATAAAGTCGTATTCAAGTCATTCAAATGTGAAAATATATCACTCACGTAAGCCAACAGTTATAAAGTTTCTCCATCTTGTAAAAACTCTGAAACTGAGCTATTTTTATATGAAATATTTTTATAATAAAAAAGATTTTCAATTTATCTTGCAATTCAAAAAGCCTTATTAGAACTTTGGCACCCTTTTCTTCGCACAACGTGGAAAGCAATCTTGTATACAATGGCCGGTTTTTCATAAAATTAATAATTTTTACGGCTTCTGATAAAATATCCTGAAAATTTTCTGGCATCTTTTTTGTAGCAAGCGCATTTCTGTGAAGAAAGCAGTACGTCTATTCTAATGCGTAATGTCTTTTAATTTTACTCTCGCACCACTCACTGTTCTTCCCCGTTATCGCTTTCGTGCTATCAGCACGTATCGCAATGCATTTATTAAAGTCCAAGTTTTCGTTTTGTGTTGCATCAATAAAAACTTTATAGAGTCCTTCGCCAGTTACACGACCAGGAATTGATGTGCAAAATAGCATATTTTCTTTAATTTAATTACAATTCTCCTCGTATTAGTGTCAGACAAAACACAAAAATTGCAAAAACACAAAAAAGTTCGACACGTTTGTTGACTAGTTGAACTGAATAGCAAAAAATTCAATTGATTTGACCTTTTCAATTATTTGATCGTGAACATGATTGGCCATTTCATTAATAGGTCTCGATATTGTGTCATGTGAAAGTGGTATAGTTTTCAACTTTTTTGCTTCTTCCGGACTTCATCACATTGACCATATCAATGGCAGTGGGTAAAATGAGCTTTTTCGCAATCGTGTGGGAGTTAAACTCCCTAACGCTTGAAATGCAGCGGTCTCATTCCGGCTTGATTCGTTGATAAAAATTTGTTGATCTTTCAAGACTAGTGTTTTGTTTCCAGATGCTAGACTAATTTTGAAGACTTCATGCAGATGTAGACGATGCATTTCGTTTTGTCACAAATGTGTCCATTGTATTTTAAATTATTAATTTATGTTATTACCACACTGTTATTAATTTATTTAACAGTGAGTGAGAGAAGAAATCCTAATAATTAATACTAGGCGAGAGAAGGAATCGTAGTATTTGTTTTCGAAGAAACGTAATTAACAACGAAACGCTTCATCTCGTTCCTTTGTTTTTATTACTAAAGCGCATAGCTTGAACGAATACAGAGTCAAAGTAATTATCTTTTAAGAATACTATTTCTATCCAAAGTGAAAAATGATAGATGAATGAAGATGAAAATTACCTGTTATCTAAATGGAGAAAATTATTTGTAGCTGCGCTGCTCGTTGAAGGTAGTGAGTGCAAATCAGGTGATGCTAATGGTGGGAAGGTTTTTGGACTGGTTTCTAATGTATCCTTCAGATGGACTACTGGGTAAGACTCCCTGTAAAAATAAAAGTTAAAATGTTATTCTGTTGAATTTGTTTCCTTGAAAACAATCTTAGTATGGATTAGATAAGGTAGAATATATATATTTATTAACAGTATTAATAATTATTATCAGGTGTAGGCAATGGTTTAAAGATTTTAGTAATTTTTCTTCTTGCCGCTTTTAAAAGGTCTTAAAATTCGGATTGATATTCGGTTGTAGCATTAACAATTTTTTATTTAAAAAAAAGACTTCTTTCCATAGACGGATCAATTTTTATAAAGAAATCAAAAAAGCTTATTTGCCATTCGTAAATCTTCACTTAGGTTTTTTAAGTGTAATGTGAGCTTTTTAGTGCTGGTTGAGGCTTTTTCTTCAATGGAATAGGGATTAAGCGTTTCCTCCAAGTCGGTTTCAGTCAAATCTTCATGTTGCGATTTAAGCAATTCTTGAATGTCACTTGATTCTGTCTGTTCCAAACCATCTCGTTCTATGCAATTTGCAACTTGAGTAATGTTTTCAGTTAATGTTTTAATTTGTACGGATTCTTCATCATTACTGACAGTTACATCAGACCACAGTTTTTTCCAGCATGATTTCAATGTGTTTGACTTCAGCTCTTGCAATGATTCTTTTTTGTTAACAATGCACTTTGGTATGAATATTTTCTCAGCAATACATTCATATCAGGATCACATTCCATGGTGTCCAGTGTGACTTTAAAAGTTTGTCTAATGTAATAAAGCTTAAACGCCTTGATTATTCCTTGGTCCATAGGTTGAAGTAAGGACGTCGTGTTCAAGAGCCAAAAATATCACCTTTATATTTGGATTTATTGTCCAAAATTAGAATTGCATTTAAATCTAAATTATTTTTCTTTAAATAAGTTTCAACTTCAGGAACAAAACAATCCCGGAACTCAGAAAATGACACTTGTAACCCATGCCTTCTTGTTTGAACGCCAAAACACTAGTAGGTTGTCCTTGTTCTGATTTTTCAAAGCAAGAGAATTAGTGGTCTGTAAAGCTGTAAGATCTGTAATTAAGCCACTTAGCTTAATTTAATAATCTTCTGATGCATTAAAACAGAGCTGCAGTGTAACTCTATATTTTGCTGCCTTAAAACCAGAGGCGGGCTTTTTACTTTTGGTTGTAAAAGTTTTGTTTGGCTTTTTTTCCAAAACAGGGCAGTGTTATCTGCACTAAATACTTGTTCAGGTTTGTATCCACCATCAGCAACTAATTAAGGTAAGGCTAAGAGGTACTCTCTTGTGGGTACAGTCTTCAATCCATAATATTAATGCAGCTTCCATTTTTTGTATTGTTGTATCACGAACAATTTTGGCTTATAGTGAGGTCGAAGCTGTAGATTTCCTTATTTTGCCTTCTGATTTCTTGATGGATCGTAGGTTAAAAAAACATGATATGGATGCAAACGACTTGCCAAAGCGTAAACGGTCAATCATTTCTATTTTTACCTTAAGTAGCAATACGACTTTTTCAGTGTGGGAACTAATTTTCCTTTGCTTTTACTCGACATTATAAATCGCGAACAAAGCAGATGAGAGACGTGCTATTTACTTGAAATTATTGCGATGAATGACAAATGAAGTTCAAGCAATAAAACAAAAGATTCGGCACCGATCGTGCGAAAGCGGCTTTTATCAAAAGCCATAGCGTCACGCCAAACCTAGCGGTAAATTTTATGATAATCCTAGTCAACTTATTTAGAATCACTATTCGGTTACTAATTTAAATATGTTATGATATTTAAAGTTGTTTAGATTTTAATGTAGTCAATTAATGTTTAATATTTATATTATAACGTCCTGGTGCGATTTTTTTTATATTGTATATAAAAAAAAATATTGTATGAAAGACATAGGTAGTTAAAAAATGCGAAGATTAAAAGTTTTGAAATACATTTAAAGATGTGTAAACAGGTGATATTTAATGAAACAAAAATTCAAAATAAAACGTTGGAATATTAAAGTTGAAGGGATCTATTCTTACAGTTATATTAAGGTATAAAACCAATTTAATTCAAAAGATTAAATTTGTTTTATGCCTTTATTTGTTTTATATTTAATGCAAAAAAAGACCAGAGGCACTGAAAATTTTATAAATACTGTATACAAGAATTTTGTTAAACTTAAATACACCTATGGAAATGTTAATATTAGACTGAGAATTATAAAAAAAATCTACATGGACTTTTACTAAACTTATAGATCAACTCTAGATCCACTAAATAGTGTGACAAATGATTGTCTGCCTACCAATCGAACTTACGGTACATTTAGTGAAATTAAAAAGTTTTCTCGGATTGTTTTGAATTGGACAATTAAATTAGCAGTGACAAAAACCCAACAGAATAGTCGAAAATGAGCAGTTATTGTAGTGTTTTACAGGATAACGCAAAATTGCCATCATACTGTTTCAATTCTTCTATTGGAACCTTTGGTGTGAAATACTAAACTTGAAGAGATTTACCACTAAACACCAAAACAATTTTTTAAACTGCTCGACGCACGTTTCGCTAACCATGTTAGCACCATCAGGAGATGATTTAATCTCAAACTAATCAAAATAACTTCAATGATTTAACATCTCTAATCTCATTCAGATTAAATCATCTCCTGATGATGCTAACATGGTTAGCGAAACGTGCGACGAGCAGTTCAAAAAAGTGTTTTGGTGTTTAGTGGTAAATCTCTTCAAGTTTAGTAATCATACTGTTTATCATATTCATCTTAAAATTCGCCAGATAAGATGCCGTCGCACTTGTATTTGTAAAGGGTTGTCCATTTTGTGCTTTGGAAAGTAAAATTAAAAAAAGCACACAAACAATTGAGATTTCGATGAAATTTTTTTCTCATTTTTTTGCTTGGACTTTGCCATTAAGTGTGGAATACAACATCACTTAAATGTCCACCACGTAATCGCTTGCACAATTCTGCGGCCAATTGATATCGCCAAATCTAGAAATTACGCGGCCTGGGAAGTTCTCGCGCAATAAAACCAAAATTGGTCGTGTTGTGTGGGTAGCACATATCGCTAAGATCGAAATCTTCAATTTCTGGCCAAAAATAATCGGTTATCATACGGCTATAATGCTCAGAATTTACGTTAACAGTTACTCCTTCTTCGTTTTCGAAGAAATACAGGCCAATGACACAACCAGATCATAACGCGTACCAAACAGTCACCTTTTGCAGTGCAGATGCAATGGACTCTCCACAATCACTTGTGGGTTTTCAGAGACCCATATACGGCACTTTTGCTTATTTACGTATCCCCCGAGTGCGAAATGAGTCTCATAGCTGAAGAAAATTTTGTTCGAAAAATCAGGTGAATGTTCAAGCACCTAATCGATGTATGCTCGGCGCATTTCATGATCGGCGCGGGCTTCAATTCTTGCGTGAGGTGAACTTTGTAAGGGTGAAGATGCAAGTCCAAATGCAAAATACGCTATAATGTGCCGTAAAACAAGCCCACAGACTGTGAACGCCGAGGAATCGATAAATTTGGGTCTTCAGCCATATTTTCACGAACAGCAGCGATATTCTTCATCGTGCGAGCGTTATGATGATGCACATGTCTTACTAAATTCGTATCACAATTTTTGTAAAAACTTTTAATAACTCTAACGCATGGCTTGGTGGTTAAACGATCCATATTGTAAAATGGCAAACCTCAAACTAAACAAATCACACTTTGGATAACATTTAAGTTTGACAGTTGTCAAAATAAAGAGCTGTATTTTCCGAACCACGAAATGGAAAATCCTGTATAAGAAAAATAATCATGTGACATTTTCATCTACTTTAATTCAACGGCAACAATCTCTTGAAGCCGCCATAGCAATGAACTGAATATATCAATAGCAATACACAATATATTAGAAAATTAAAAAAACTCCTTTTATGATTTTACATCACAAATTTTTCAGCAGTTCAATATTAAAGTAATATTTTCTAGTAATTTTCTAATAAGTAAGCAATCATTCTTAAAGATTGATGTATTTTGCATTGAGAGAGGAATTTAACAATGGAACTGTATTTTACCTAAATTATACTCCTATCTCACCATGGCCAAAAAGGCCAGAATGAGCAAATTAAAGATCAGAATCATGTTAATTTGACTTTAGAGTTTTTATCGAGGAAGATGAAATATGTCGAAAGGGTAATTTTTATGAGACCGAACATCAAGAATACCTGCATTACGACAATGCGCCTTGCCACATAGAGACTCCAAGTAACGCGTTTTAGGCAAGTATCACGTGGTTCCGAGGCCTCCTTATTTACCAGACTTGAGTCCTTCACCTGAAAGAACAACATTTAGGGACATTGGAGAAGATTGAAAAGGCTGTAACCGATCAGCTGAAGGCGATTTCATGAGTTCCAGCACTGCTATGAAGAGTGGAAAAACCGTCTCCATCACTGTGTAGGTTCCTAAGGCAACTACTGTGATGGAGACAATGTCTCATTACTATATTTACATGTCTTTTATAATGACGCAGACAATTGAGTGAAGACTTAAAGAGGGACGAATAGGCGTAGGAAGACTACCCCTAAGATAGGCGAATGACATAAGAAATATTGCTGGAAAATAGTGGTACCGTAAAGCCCGTGAAGAAGTTGTGGTGCCGTTGATGAGGGCTACAGATAGAAGAAAGGATGGCAGGTCGATGTCCAACAATGGACGACCAAAGGTTAAAGAAGAAGGCAATTCTTAAATATTTAAAAATAAACGTAAGGCTCGGAGAGTTGTTTTGCACATATTTATCATATGGTTATGTACACACTATTTTATTGTAACCTGGAATTTAATTAACGTTAATTAGAAGTAATTGACATTAATAATACCTATAGCCTGACGTGCTGGATGTTTGAGAAATAGCACTGTCCTCGTCCCATGAACCTTCAGCACTTTTTCCTCTAGTCGCAATTCGTAATCTGTGCGAGTCAATTGCCGAGAGACCGCTCTGATTCTGAAACCCCACCTATTTGAGAAGCCACATAATTAATAATTATCTAAAGAAAATCTTCATACCTACTTTTTGGGTTTCGTGTCCAGTGTTCGATTGATTCGAAAACTGAGTATGAAGATGTTGATGTCCTATTTGGGGTTGTGTTGCCGATTGGGTTTGACTATGAGGTGATGTGGGTTGAGTGGGAGACTCATTGGGTAATGGAGTGTAAGGTGTATTTGAATCTATTAGAAGACTGGTAGGAAATAACTGCGTAGGAGTTTGAGCGGTAGGCGGAGATAATGTGTGCGAACCAGAGGGCGAATCAGGTTCTGAATCCAATTTTATATGAGAGAGCTGTAATGATGGTTACACTGTTAATTCATTAACATTACAATACATTACATTCATACTTCAGATGATTTTCGGCTACGGCTTTTACTTCGCAGTCTAAACGTTTTTCGACTTTGTGGCATCATTCTCTGCAGTTTAGACTTATGGTGAATTTCTTCTCCTTCTATTGGACTGCACGGACTTAAAGGAGTCATTGAAGTCTCGCCTAAAATAGACACATTTCATTTTTTTCATAGAGTATATATATATATATATATATATATATATATATATATATATATATATATATATATATATATATATATATATATATATATATATATATATATATATATATATATATATATACATATTTATATTTAAACAAAGTAAACATATTTTATTTGGTTTATTTAACTATTTCTTCCATTAGATCGTTATAATTTTTATTGCATATGTTTCCTTGTGATTCACATTGAAAAATACGAAAATAAATTCGAAACAATCTATAAGAAGAAGGTATCCGTCTAAATTATTTATATAAAACATTTATTATTCAAGGTTTTGCTGCCAATTTGTTGGAATATGTTGCAAATTTGAATTTTATTTTCAGATGGAGAAATTATGTTTTTCTTATAATTACTATTATGGGTCTTTAGTGACATCACATAAATAAAATACCAAATTGATGGAATATACGTCAGAGAATCTAGAACAAATCTATTGGCATGTTTTGGTTTTACTCCGTAAAAAACTTTTAATCCTCCTCATATCAGTTTTCATTTTTGGTGATATGGTTTTGTTTATGGAGGACCAAAATTCTTTTTTTAAAGGTTAATTCCCTGTACTTCATTCTTACATTAAGCCAACTTTTTGGGGCTACCTAGATTTTCAAATTAAACATTTGCAAAGTAAAATAAGTTTTTATTTAGTTTCCGAATTTATGAATAATGTACTGTTTATCATTTTAACGAATGAAGATCGACCTATTATTTTTTTTTCTTCGTCTTAGAATTAAGTTTATTTTGTGCTCCCAAAATTTGAACATAACGATAAGGAATAGCCTGCATATGGAAATCTTGAAAAGTCCTCTGGTTTAAATTTTCTTTTTTTTATTTTAAATGTAGAAAAGATAAACGATCTTAAAAAGAGGATACTGTAGTATCTATTATAGTAACTATTATACATTAATTCTGCATTACTTTGCTTAACAAATCATATAGTAACATATAGTAAATCAATTTAGCATACGGTTGCAAAATTATAGAAAAATCAAATTAAAAATAAAAACAAATTAAAAACATACGGCTTAGAATAAACTACAAGCAGCAGAAATGAAATATGTTGGGAGTTTTATACCTTATGGGTAGAACTAATATTAATAATGTCCAATAATAGTAATAATAATGGTAAATCATTAATAATAAGAATTACCTAAATATTGTAAGAAAAAAAATAAAAAATGACAAAATGGGAGAATATGTGTAGGTAAGGTCAAATGGTATGGAAATAAGAAGCTGGGAATTCAATAGGTTCCACACATAACTAGAATCAAAAATATCGAAATAAAACATCACTGATACACAAAACAAGTGTGAGAAGCAAAAATTCCAAGGAGGGAGAAAAAAAAGAATAAACGGAAAATGGAACAACAAAATGAATAAAACCTGCAGAAATAGAATGAAAATCGAAAGCAAAGAAGAATTATCTTTAAGAACGAAAATAACTTGGAATCAGAAAAGCGTATAATTATTATTAAGCGGGGGCTATTTTAAGGCTGATGTTCTCTGGATGCCTAAATCTCCAATTCAGAATTGCTGAATTCTGCCTGAATTTGTTTCAAATGAAAGGACGTTGTATGATACCTTCTTCTGATTGTTTAGGTTCTCAGCTATTAGATTAATTTAAATTTACAATCAGACACAATTGTTACATTTATTTACAAATCACTACTGGCTAACTTAAACACATACTATTTCAGTAATGAAGTAATACACATAGAATAGGTATAACATTAGAATAGGTAAGGATATTATGCATTATTATGAATGTTCATAGCCAAATATTATTAGGAGGATTTTAGTTAAGTAGAAAATGGAAAACGTCAAAAAGATAAAAATGTGAAACAAAAGTCTGCTCATCTCGATTCAGTCTTATAAAGATTATATAGTGATGTTGAAATGTCTAATAACGTTTGGTAGTCGTAGTTTAGTTTGTACTAGACCTATACCAGCTTAAAAATGTGCAGTTGATTATTTAATTTAGTGTTTGAAAAATAATCATATATTTCTGGACGTTAGTTTAGAATGATTGCAAGTATTGGGTTGGTACAAAAACTCCTCCCGATGGAACGCAATGTTACGATGCAACGCCATTTCTGTTAGCTAATTTGGGCGGCTTTTGGTCGATTCCTCACTATTGTGAATCTCATTTAGTGAACAGTATTTATCTGAATTAATGGTTTAGTTTTCAGGTAAGAGCTCATAATAAATGAGTCCGTTCCTGTTTCACCAAATGTATAGCATGACGTTCTTCGGATGTAAACTGGCATTTATGCTGGTTGAGGGAACATCTCTCCGCCTACACCATGATCTCTTTTGCTAAATATTATTATACACAATCAATTTTTCATCACTTGCAACTCTTTGCTTTAAAAATGGATCGATTTCATTGCGTTTCAACAGCCAATCGCAACCTGAAATTTGGTAAATAAAATTTTTCTCTGTTAAGTCATGGGGCACCTGTACATCGGCTTTGTTCACTATTTCGAGTTGACATAATCGCCTTGACACTGTTGACTGGTTGATTCCAAGCATTTCTCTAATCTCTTAACATCGCTAAGATTAAAATTGTTTTCTCGAAACTTTCTGATCCACTTACGGCATGTGAAATCGTCAACGGCACCCTCACCGTTCACAACAAATACCTTCTTTTGCCTTCTCACCTTTTCAGAAATATAAAGTCTAATATGTCTGAGATGCACCCTAATTTTTGCAATTTTTTATGCTTTACAAAATTTAAAAAATAACCAAATAACACAATTTTTAACAAGTACTGGCTGATATTCCTTCTGACAACCAATACCAAAACTTCACACGTGGAAAGTATATTACACTTCGGTTTTGCGATGCTATGCCATCTTATCGCAAAAACGGGACGAACTTTTGTATCAACCCAATAGTTTTTGAAAGAAGAAAAAAGCAAAGAAGGCATTTCTTATTAGTTGATAATTACATCATATTTGCACTAAGCGATTTGATCATATTTGTTTAGTTTATTGGCCATTGTGATTTAGAATTGTTTTTTAACGTTTTGCCAACGCAAACAGCTGATATCTTGAGAGTGTCTGACATGATGGCATTTTTTTAATTCGATTTGCTGTTGTGGAATTTTGGAGACAACGATATAAATGCTAGTCAATCTCAAAGCTATCTCCTTTGTTATATCCTTTCTAGTCTAGAAGTAGACAAAATGTTCCTTTTGTTTTTAGCCGATTTTATATTATTTTAAATATTTTTCGAGTGCATGTAAATAGTTGTGATATTATATTTTACTTGAATATCAGTGCACTACTTCTGTCTCTCATCGTGGAGGTGAACGTAAGACAATCTTTATCTTTATTTAGTCCATTAAATTTGATTTTAATTAATTTTTTTTCCAATACTTTGAAATAAATATATACGGAAATGAAACATCAGATGTATCATTAGCGTATTATGCAGATAATTTTGTTCTTAGTAGATAATTCAAATGTTTACGTCGTATCAAAATAATATGTAACTAATATATGATTATGTAACTATTGTGCTTTTATGGTTAAATTGAGTCTCGAAGAGATCATTCGAGTTTATTTTTTTTTAGTAAAACATACATACAGCAGCATAAAACAAATTATTAAAATTTAATTTTAATTTAAGTTTTAAGTTGTTTCTCTTTTTTAATTTCTTCCCTTTCTTCTATTTGTCTTCATTTCTTTCCAAAGTATGTGCCTGTTGAGGCCAGTTTTCTAGCTTTCTATCCATTATAACCGAACATGTTCTACGGGAAAGGAGGAATGTCTGGTTAGAACATCAGTTTGGCATGGACTGTTTTATGCAAGTGGAAAAAATATTAAGAGAAATTATTTTATTTGGCTTCCTCTGGCCGCGTTGTCTTCTTGGGCAATTAAAACTACCAGTCCATTAATGCATAGAAAAACATACAGCTCCACCGTTCCTTGAAGATAATAGTGCTATAGCTGTTACGTTGCTTTTAACGAAGACTAGTAGGTGACCTACTACCATAAGTAATTGTATCCTATTCCCAATCGTCTACTGTTCCTATATAACAAATTCAGTATGATGCTGAAAAACAAACTGAAGTTAAACATTTCTCTGTGACCTCTCTCTCTGTTATTCTGTAATTCGGGAGTTATCACTGAAGACAACTTGATACCATTCTATGTTCCAATATTGTTTTTTGCATGATAAGATGGAACTAACATTGTTGCAGTCCAAATTACTTTATAGGGCAGTAGATTATCTCGATACTTCTCAGTGGACCTTGTTCTCCTAACCACAGATCAAGTAGTCGAAATTTGGTCCCTGATTACCCTAAATCTTAGAGGTTCGATCGTTACTTTTTGTTTGGTGCCAACTCTTTTTCGATTTTATCGCCATTATGAAACAAAATACGCATGATAACATTTCATTCCAGTAATCTGATTTCGGCTAATGTAATTGTAGGTCAATTAATGGACCTCTTTCTAGTTCAGACATTTTCATTTTACGGAAACCAGACAGTAGCTATATAAAAAAACTCCAAAAAGTTTCTATAATTCCCTAAAACAATTTCTTTGAATAGGGTTTTATTCTATTTCCAAATTGTAAACGTTTAGTCCTGGCTATACGTATAGTACGTCTTACAATATGAATTATATATATATATATATATATATATATATATATATATATATATATATATATATATATATATATATATATATATATATATATATATATACATGTATATATATTTGATTTTTTTTTTGTAGGAATTCAAATAATTTAATATATAACCATTTTTTTATGTATACATAAATATAGCATCAAAATTTTAGCAAAGTGATTTATGTACAGATAGTTACGACTGGAATGGTAAAGATTACCTGAAGAATGCCTAAATTCTACGGAAGAAACAAAGCGTAGTTTGTGAGCAGTCTTATGAGTAGAAGAGGGTGGATGGTGGTTGGGTGGTAGGTTGTTTGGGTGGTGGTTGGTTGGGTGATGCTCGTCGCTGCCCGACGACCGTTGAGATGAACGATCTGAAACAACTACATGCAGGACGCACCCCACAGAGCTGGCTTTCGTACTATGGGTATGCCAATAAACAAATGAATCAACATCTCATTAGTCTCTTTATATTTTATTAATTATAATATACATTTATTAAGCAAACATTACCTAGTATTAACTGTTCCTAAGATTTATCACTGAAAACAGTGTGACGGAAGCTGTAAAATGATCCTGACTCAAATAATTAAGTCAACGAAATAAAAAAAAATCATAAGGTGGGGTATTATATATACTTTAGGAAAGGTGGAAGTTTAAGCTTATTTATCATCAATGATTGGTTGAAAGTTACTATTTAAAAGTGAGTTTTTCACTTTCAGAACCGCTACTGAAATTCTAGTTATTTTCAGTTACAATATTAAATTTTATTTTAATTCATGGGGTATGTGCTATACATTTTCATAAAATGTACACCATTTTCAAATAGTTTGTTTGATAATTAAGAAATTCGGTTATAGCATTTTTAATGGTATTGTTAAAGGAGAGTTATGGTACCATAGGAATAAGAAGAAACAAATTACAAATGTATGCACTCTGATTTTTGAAAAACTATGGCAAATTTTGAAATTTAAGACATTTTGTGTTATTCTTGGATAAGTAAATTCAAAACAGTGGAAACAGCATGGAAAATAAGAGGTAAAGGCAATAAATTATAGGGTTAGAGTTAGAAAAGTGGGTTTAACTTAGGAATCTCGTTAGAATTCGAAAAAGTCTGACAATGAGACTACTTCCTCGGGAAGATATTTATATGCGTTTGGTGGAGTTTTGATGATTTAATCTGCTTTAAGCTGTGAGTAATCGAGCCGTGAACCATGATGGCATCAGGATACGAGGTATAACTATGAGGTGTCACTATTAAATAATGAGACTGACGTTGCTACAGAAGAATTATGCATGCGCCAAACGTCAGCGACCAACAGCTGTTTAGCGTGAAGCCTTTTCTTTCGAGTGCTCTATCTCTCGTTTCTGTAAACAAATCCGTATAACCGTAGCCTTCCTTCGCATTACAAATCTTACTGTTATCCCATAATGCTCTCGATGCTGTCAACAAAGTGACAGGAGGTGTTTTTTTACGTTTTGCGTAGGAATGAGCCCAAAAGTATATAAATCCAGTTCCAGTAAGGGATTTGTTTGAAAGTGCAGAAAATGTTTCAAATTCTAAACAAGTTAGACATTTTTGAAGACGAGTGGTTATATATGAAGAGCACACTACCAGTTAATATGTAAAAAAAAACTATAGGCTTTTAAGTACTCTCACAAACTTTTATATATAAAATATGCTCATATACTTTGGTGAGATACGTTAATTAATAAGTAAATTATGTTGAATTAAGGCAAAGTTTAATTATATTTATTTACTTTGGAAAGAAGTGAACATATACCGGAAATGAATACAGGATTGAGGGTAGTATGATTTAAAGAGATATGGTACAGCATTTACCGCAAGATTGTAGTATAACTATTAATGATTCCTATACCAGTTTGAATTTTGCTGTTGCGTTGTAGAAAAATGATTTTCACTTTTGTGATGTGCTGCGTAAAAACATGTAATTTATTCTGAAATAACTGCTGCTAGTAGTGCTTGCTAGAATTTAGTATTGAGTCTTTCGCCTTTCAGGAAGACATAACTTTATATAAATCCATATGGGTTTTTATTTGAAGAAAACGGTTGCTGAAAGTTATCAGTTGTTGGTTAAAGCTTATGGTAAACATGCTATAACCCAAAAAACTTGAATGTTGCCCAATCCACCATTTCCGAATGGAAAGATACATTGAAAGGCGAAAAACCATTTGTGAAATTTTGCTTGCTAGACAGACAAAAAAGGTTTTTTGCATCGAGTTGTGACAGGTGATGAAAATTGGATCTATTTTGACAACCCAAAGCGCAAAAAATTACTGGAAAGAAGGCTTTGGTGTGTATTTGGTGGGAGCGAAAGGGAGCTGTGTATTACGAACTACTGAAGCCTGGGGAAACGATTACTGGCGATCGATAGCGATAATAAATGATACAATTGAACCGAGCATTGAAGGAAGAATGACCAGAATACGCACAAAGATACGATAAAGTCATTTTCAACATGACCATGTTCGGTTCCATGTTGAAAATGTGTAAAAAACTAATTGGAAAACTTTAAATGGCACGCCTTACCACACCCGCCCCATTCATCGGATTTAGCCCCTTTGGACTACCACTTATTTCGATCGATGCAGCTCGGACTTTCAGAACAATGCTTACATTCTTACGAAGAAGTGAAAATTTGGCTTGATGAATGATTGGCGTCCAAAAACCAAAAGGCGCGGAATCCATTCTGTGACAATAAGATGGGAAAAAGTGATAGCTAAAGATGGTCAATACTTTGATTATTAAGATAATTTATTTTGTTATGGAAATAAACGCTCAAATTTTGCGAAACAATCGACATTATTAACTGAAATACCTATTATAATATGTTTAAATTTCGTAAATTTAACCAATGTTTATTTACATTATTAAAAAAAGTTCTTTAGAACAAGGGTCAAAAATCTAAAAATTCCCGTGAAAATAATTGTAAAATTATTAAATTACCAATCGAAAAGCTATAATGAAAATTAAGATTTTACGAAAATATATGTAAAAATATATTTGGCATATAACTGATTATTATTTAACGAATAAACTACATATATACTAATGAGCATTATTGAAATATTGTTTTTTAAATTAAGGAAATACATCAGCCAAAATCGAAGTGACAACGTCGACTTAATTGATTAATTGTTATAATCGCCATGATAAAGAATGTTATTTCCAAATGGCGACAAAGATTATTTCAGTGTATATCAGTGCATGTATTTAAGTTCTACTTAAAATGAAAAATGTATTCTGTACGCGAATATCATGTTTTTTATTTACGGAGAGGATTTTCAAAATTCCGAAGGGGCTGAGTTATTTACGGGTAACGATACCCAGAAAGGCCACTGAACCTGATCTTATCCTTCGGATTTTCGTTTTGGGACCATATGAAAAATCTGGTTTATATATTTGAAATAAACGATGAAAATTACTTGCGAAAACGTATTTTTGCTGTTGTCGAACACTTTTCATGGTGTTGAACTTTTTAAGATGTTTCGGAAACACTGGTTAAAAAGGTGCCAGGTTTGAATAGATTCAAATGGTGTATAGTTTGAACATTTAATTTACTAAAACAATTAATCATATGTTGTTTAATGTGATGTGATGTGAATCGGCTATAAAATATAAAATTTTAATTTCAAAAAATACCTTAAGAGGTCAATCAAATAAAAAACTGAATCCCGCTCGACCTGAAATTGGGTATTTGAAATAAACAGGATGCAATGTTAAATGCAAGAAAGTTATTTTTCATACATCCTGTATATTGCAGACTTGGCCGAACTAGTTATACCTAACTGAGCAAATAAACATTCAAAAGACCCTTAATATTGAAAATATATTAGGTAAAAGGAGTAATGTTAAACGTCATTAACATCAAACGTCCTGCAAATACATTGAAGGTAATTACCTGAAGGTAATATATTTAAGGTTACATTACATTGAAGGTAATACATTTAAGGTTATCTCTCGAGCTAACGATTACGCGAGATGTACGAGAAATTTGTTATTGAAAATCCCTAATCTGCTGTAGGAGCGTTGTCTATCGCATTTTATCGCGGGGTTTCAACTAACTTGTCCAATTAGTTCTGTTCATTTAAGATAAACTGTTCTTTTCTGTTCGGATGAGAAAACATCGCTAATAAGATTCTGGTTCTTGAACCCATTTTTCGAGCTCTGATATTTATTCAATATCATTTGTTTAAACATAAATAATTCGATGGGATTGATTAAATATTCTATAAGTTTGCGCATAGATCATCTTATTGACGACCAATGATTCTTTAAGCAAGGCAGAAATACAGTAGACCAAGTATACGGTATGTCGTACTACTGTATGTCAGTTTACTGCATGTAGACTAAGTTATGAGGAATACAGGCGGAGAGTTACGAGTATAAACCACCGACGTTAGAGTTCTTTATAGACTTTCAACAGGCATATGACAAGGTTAAGGGAGAAGAATTGAAAACACTCGAAAAAATTAAGGTAAATAAAATATTAAGAAATATGATTTGGTAACACTACACAGAACAGATTACACAAAACAGAAAATGAAGTGAAAATTAATAGCAGAAGTTTCGAGAAATTCTAAGTTAGAAAAGGGGTCATCAATGTTATTTAGCCTGCCACTAAAACAGGTTATACAAAAAGCAGATATCAATAAAACTGGATTAGTATATAGAAGAAGCCATCGATGCCTCGTATTTGCAGATGATCTGGCAAGAAGTAAATAAGAAATAAAGGTAGTGATGATGAGACTAGAAAACGAGGCCCAAAGTAAGTGATTATACATCAATATGAAGACGAAGTATATGGACTGACGAGAAATTCAAGGAAAATAGATATTTAAGAGTGGAATCGGAGAGAGGGAGTGTCTGTTAGTTTGAAGAAGTTGACCAGTTTACATACTTAGGAATGAATTGACCAGAAAATCAAATATAAAAGAAGAGATAGAAGCAATAATAATGGCGGGAAAACTTTGCGTAGGTGCGCTACGAAAGATATTGAAAACCAAATATATTTCCAGAAAAGCAAAGATTGGTATATATATATATATATATATATATATATATATATATATATATATATATATATATATATATATATATATATATATATATATATATATATATATATATATATCATCATCATCATCATCAGCCCGTATCGATCCACTGCAGGATGAAGGCCTCTTCAGCATGCTTCCAACCTTCACGGCCCTGGGCTTTCCTCTGCCACTCGGGTCCAATATACTTAACGATGTCATCAGTCCATCGTGCTTTCGGTCTTCTTCGCGGGCGTTTGCGATCAAGCGGTATCCACTCCAGGATTGCCTTGGTCCATCTGTCGTCCCATCGCCTCGCTATATGGCCTGCCCATCTCCATTTCAACTGTTTTACTCTTCCAATGATGTCACAGACTTTTGTTTGTTCCCTGATCCATGCGCAGGACTTTCTGTCTCGTCTTGTAATGCCAAGCATACATCTTTCCATTCCCCTCTGTGCCACCCGAAGTTTTTGAATTGATTGCGATGTGAGTGTCCAGGTTTCACTTCCGTATGTCATAACGGGTAGAACGCACTGATCGAATACTTTTCTTTTCAGGCAAAGTGGGAGTCTGCTCTTAAACACTATGTTGAGCCTACCAAATGCCTGCCAGCCATATTTAACACGCCGTTCCACCTCCCGGGCGGTATTCCCCTCCATGGAAATCCTCTGCCCAAGATATACAAAGCTGTCCACAATCTCTAAATCCCTTCCTAAAACTGAAATTCTTCTGTCCTGAGCGAAGTTATTGAACATAACCTGACTCTTTTTCAGGTTTATTTTCAAGCCAAATGGTTCGCCAGCCCTTTGCAGTTCTTGTATGCGTCTTTGCAGCTCCTCTGGGTCTTGTGAAATGAGAATAATATCATCTGCAAATCTAAGATGGTTTAAGTTTGCACCATTGATCTTTACCCCATCCTGTTCCCAATCCAGTTTACGGAATACTTCTTCAAGGCCAGCCGAGAAAAGAATAGGCGATATTGCGTCACCCTGCCGTACACCTCGTTCTATATTAATTCCCACTTCAAGATCATCAAGGTGAATTGTGGCTGTAGCTCCATCATATATCGATTCTAATAGGTTTACATAGGCTCTCTCTACACCTTGGCTAAGCAGTGCATCCATTATCGCATGCTTTGAGATGGAATCAAATGCTTTTTCGTAGTCGATAAAAGCCAAGCACAGTGGCATGGTGTATTCGTTGTGCCTTTCTATGACCTGCTGTACAACCTGGATGTGATCCATTGTACTGAATCCACTTCTGAATCCTGCTTGTTCTCTTGGTTGTGCGTCATTCAGTTTTTTTAATATTCTTTTAGAAATTATCTTAGTGAAAACTTTGTACATCACTGATAGGAGGCTTATTGGACGGTAGTTCTTTAAATCTTCCTGTGCTCCTTTTTTATGTAAAAGGATCACTTCTGCATTTTTCCATAAGTCAGGTACTTTTTGTTCTTTGAGGCATTTTGAGTATAATTTTGCCAGTGTTTTATGTAACGTCCGACCACCAGCTTTTAGCATTTCGACAGTTACACTATCCTTTCCTGGAGCCTTGCCGTTCTTCATCAATTCTATAGCATTTGTTACTTCCTCCACTAGGATATCTGGTATTATATATTGTTCTTCCGTGGGTATTGCTGTACCTGACTGGCTCTGATCTTCATATAACTGGGCATAAAACCTTCTGACAATCTCTAACATTTGGGTACGCGTCCTGCACACTGTGCCATCCTCACGCTTTAAAGCATATATTTGCGTTCTTTTGTTTCTCAGCTTCTGTTTAGCTTTGTTAATTCCTTTGTTTTCTTCCAGGGTTTTTTGCACTAGCTGCATATTGAATCTGCGCGTGTCCTCTCTGATACGTTTTCTTATAGTTTTGCAGAGCTCAGTGTACTCGACCCTGCCAAAAGGACTACCTGCGTTTCTCATTGCTCGCCGTTTCTTCATTAAATCAATGGTCTCACTGGAGATTTTTGTTTGTTTGAGACATTTTTCCTCTGGTGCTATTGAAGCAGCCGTTTGAAGTACATTGTTGGCGATTTCTTCATATTGAACTGATATTTCCACCTCCTCTGGATCTTGTAACGCAGCAAACCGGTTTGACAAAGCAATCTCAAAATCGCTTCCTCTCTCCAGCAGTTTTCCAGAATCCACCTTGCCCTTCTGTGATCTTACCATTTTTTCGCGCTCTTTTCGATAGTCAATCCGAACCCTTGCTCGTACAATTCGGTGGTCACTTCCAATATTAAAATTGTTAAGGACAGTACAATTGGTAAATATTGTTTTATCGTTGGTCATGATGTAGTCAATTTCGCTTGTGAGCCCAGATGGACTTTTCCATGTCCATTTTCTGCTGATATTTTTCTTATAGAATGAATTCATAATATATAGTTCTTGCCCTTCAGCAAAATCAACTAATCTGTCACCTCTATTGTCTCGCTCACCAGTTCCATATGTGCCAGTTCCATTTTCGTCTGTTCTTGTTGTTCCAATTCTGGCATTAAAATCACCCATCAGGATTTTGTACCTACATTTCTCCTTGTATAAAAGCTGGGCCACATCATCATAAAATTCCTCAATTTCCTCATCTTTATGGCTTATAGTTGGTGCATAAGCTTGGACGATTTGAAGCCTAAACTTTTTATTCAGCTGAATGACGCATTGGGCTAATCGGTCGGATATACTTTCAAATTTTACCACACTGTCCTTCAGCTTTCGATTGATGAGGAATCCTATTCCGCCACATCGGCCATTTTTCGTACCTCGAGTGTAGAGTATGTGTCCAGTTGGTTCCAGTTTGATTAACTCTTCACCCTTCCTTCGTGTTTCACAGAGCCCAATAATATCCCAATGTATGTTGTCAAGTTCGATTAACAGTTCTTGCAATCGGGCCTCTGTTTTCATAGTCCGTATATTTAACGTTGCAATGTCAAAAGTCCAATGGCAGCCTGATCTAACCCGGTGATTCTTAGCACCCTCTGCCTTGGGGCAGGTCTTCCCGCTGCCGTAGGTAGTTGCCCCTTGGCCTCCGGGGAATAAGGGCCGTGTTTGAGGTTGTACTGTCATATTTCAACATACTGAAATACAATGTTGAAGGTATGGACCGTAATCTGCCACGCTGGTCCAATGCGGGTTGGCAGATTTTATATATATATATATATATATATATATATATATATATATATATATATATATATATATATATATATATATATATATATATATACTTATAACAGCGCAAATAAAATTAGAACTATGGGAGAGAAAAATGCTACGAAATATATTTGAAGGAGAGAATATCTGACTAGGAATTAAGGGAGTATGAATAGTATGAGGAATCAGTCATAGATATAAGAACCTAACTAATAAGATTGATAGGGTACTTGGAGAGAATGCCGAAGGGAAGAATGCCTAAAATGCTACTATCACATACAATGGGATGGAAAAAGAGAAGAGGGAGACCAAAATCAAGGTGGGATACAGAAGTAGAGAATGACCCAGTGGCGGCTCGTTAAGGAAGGCGTTGGAGCGCCGCCCCTCCAGCATTTATCACAGTAAACAATTTTTCAAAGCAAAACACCATATTTTATTTCCGTTCAGTTTCTTTCCTTCAACTCATTTTCAAAACAATCTTCAGCAGCACTATTTTCTTCCACGCCCTCCCACTTTAAAACTCCACGAGCCGCCACTGGAATGATCTGAATAAGTTGAAAATCACTAAATGGAGAGAAGAGGCAAGAGTAGGAAATGTAGGATAGGAAATGGAGGATTATTACCAACCAAGCCATGGGCCATCTCGGCTCCAAGACACGAAAATTTACTAGTTCTTCGAAATTATTAATCACCTGCTGTAAATTCATTCTTCTAAACATTCCCATTTTGTTTTCATTATAAATTTAATCTCCTTAAACTTTTACTTAAACTACTTTTGTGTAATCTTTATACCAATTACATTTATTAAACAGGATCGATTTTGGCTTAATTTGTGTTAAAGAGACTTAAATGAACATTTTGCTTCATTTGTTTAGTAAACAGATTGATCTAGCGACATAAAGTAGCGTCCTAGGTTAATCCTAAGTCGAGGAAAGCTTTTGTATTTTATAGTAGGTTTTATAGTATAGCACAGACCATAAATGTGATTCAAATATCTTATTAATGATATGAAAAGCTTTCCTGAAGGTGCAAAACAACTAGACACAAAATATCGACTTATTAATGTAGATGATTCATGGTTGAGACACTAAATAGATCGTCATGTTAAAAATGTTTATCCATAAATGACGGCTGTTCCCTGAAAACGACTATCGGAATATACATGTATATACAAAATGAGACATTTATACAATAGCCCAAACAACAGTTTTTATGTAGCCGGTACTAATTGATTTCCAACATGCATATTTTCGAATGATTACTTAGTTTTATGGGGACGAATTCAATATAAATATTTTATCTTATCTAAGATTGAAACTGTTTTTTTTTTGAAGATTTTTGAAGATTTGTTTTCCAAAATGAAAAAATGAAACAAATCGTAATATAAATGAGTGATACTTTTATAGAATAACCAATATAATTTTGATTAAATAATAGTTTACAGAATATTATATTGAAAACGATATAAATTCGATGCCATTTAAAAAGTTTTAGACATTTAAGGAATAACACTTTTAGACATAATATATATATATATATATATATATATATATATATATATATATATATATATATATATATATATATATATATATATATATATATATATATATGGAATTGACATTTTTATTCTATTTCATTACGTTTACTATTACAATAGTGTTAAATATAGTTTGCAGATAAAAAGAACAAAGATCATGATTTTATATAGAAGACTGTAACTCTGGTGGTATCAGAAATAATTTCACACGCACAACACAAGCGAAAACAGTAAATTATACATTTTCTATTATTTTAACATTTGTTTTTTTTTTCATCTTGTATTAAAAGAGGAGTATTTTAATATATCATTATAGGGTAGCAGTACCAAATATTGATTGAGCTTCATTTATTAACCAAGCCTCTTATAAACCTAAATATTAAAAAACGGGTGAATTAATCTAATAGAAAATATATAATAATTAGTTTTTAATTATATTTCGAACACGTTAAACTGCATGCGCAGAACTATGCGCAATATCAATAATAAAAAAAAAATATGCTCATGTGTACGAAAGTTGTGAAATTCGGTCATTGGAACTTAACCTCGCAGTAATAGGTAAGTACTTTAATGATTATTTTATTTAGTTTTGATGACTACGTAATATCAACAATGAAATATCCAAGATTAATGATCAATATTTTTTTATTAAATTCGTGTTAATAATATAACTAAATAATGAAAACATTGTTAATATTAATAACTATGTAATAAAATTATGTCCTGGATTCCTTGTATTATACAACAACAAAGTCGTAGCGATGGAATTCAATATTAGCACTGACAATACCAATTTATCACCTAATGACAATGTAAGAAATTTAAATATGACAATAGTCTCAAAAATGATAGCATAGAAAACAACAATATGTCACTAAAATATCCAGACGTCAACGTTTCAAAAACATTTCAAACTAAAACGAAAAGCTGAACGTGATGCTAAATAAATTGAAACACAAAAAGCAATAATTGAGAGAGAAAAGAAGAAAGAAAAGCTTTTATTAAAGAAACAAAAATAAGAAGAAAAATTAGAAAAGCGCAAATGAAAAGAAGAAAAATTACGTAAGCGACTTAAATTACGTAAAGAATTAATAATAAAGTTTTCAAAATGAGTAATATGGCTGTGAAAAATACATGTTACTTTTCCAAAAAAACAGTACCAAAGTACCAACAGTACCGGATTAAATAATCTTCTGATGATGCTAACATGGTTAGCGAAACGTGCGTCGAGAAGTTCAATAAAGTGATTTGGTGTTTAGTGGTAAATCTCTTCAAGTTTAAACTATTTATGAACCAGAAAATGAAAAAAAGCAGTCTCCATGAACTTTTGTCCAGTTTGTCTGATGGTTGTTCCATGCCAAAAGAAAGTGTGTTTAAACATGAAATTCGATGATAGGGGGAAATATTTGGGCTATTTGAAACAATTTACGGGGACAACTTTGAAACGGGTCTTTTAAAAGTTTAATACATTTAATTTGGCCATTAAGACATTTTAATGCTATTCATCGTCAGAGAAGTGATGTCTCTGTAAATGTTCCTTCCGCTTACAGAATAAAAAGTAATTATGACCAAGTAGATCTGAAGAATTGGGAGGTTGTTTAAATTTTTTTGAAATCCGGAAACATAACTCTTCGTGACAATTAAGCCTTTTTTTCATTGGTATATGGATTTCTGGTATAAAGTCTGTCTAATATTGGCTTGTGATGGTGTGCCCAGGTAGTAAATATTAAAGGAAGCGAATCCTTTCAAAATCTCAAAGTTTCAAAATTTAGACATGGTTTTTGTCTTTGTCATTTTATTGGTTTGTTTCATCTATCGCCACAAATCTTTACCGGATCTGTAATAGAAGCCTTGAAAAATGTGTTCAACACTATATTTTGAAAAGCCATGTCTGAAAAGATATGTTTCTGCAATAACTTTTAGTTATCTGTCAATTATTGAATATCAAGTTATGGCCTAAAAATATTCTAATTCAATTCTAATAATATTCTATTCTAATTCAATTTTAATAATATTATATTCTAATTCAATAAAACTAACAATAATCTAATCAATATTGTTTTTGATGCTCCCGCATTTGGCGTAGATTGGCAAGATTTTTTCGGTCGTTTCGGTCGACGAAATTCGGTCGTATTCTGATTTTTTGTGGCGATAAATCCTTTTTACTCAGTGGCGGCTCGTGAGGGTGGACGTTGGGGTGTCGCCCCTCCAGCATTTATCACAGTAAATAATTTCTCAGAGCAAAACACCATATTTTATTTCCGTTCAGTTTGTTTCCTTTAACTTATATTCTTGTTTCGCCTCCTGTTTAGGGTTTTAATAGCACGAAAAGTAAAAATGAGGAAGGGTAAAGCAAAAAAAATCTTCAGCAGCACTATTTTCTATGTCCTCCCCCTTGCTGCTGTGAATAGTTGACAAACCAATTCCAGCGCTGTGTGGCTTTTCAAGGCAACTACTTTGAAGGGGAGAATGTAGAATTGTAATTTCAATTAAATAAAAAAATGTAAAATATCAGTCTCGTTATGTTATTTACACACTTCGTAAATAACCTGCCTGTATTTAAAATCCTTAGAGAGCTGATGATAGAGAGATAATAGCTGTTGAATAGTCGAGTAGCTGTTGTGGGGAAATGACCCAATAATGTAATTGTACGTCTTTACCACGACATCAGAACTGTATGTGGGCACTGAATATCAAACCACAATTAGAATACAACTTGTCTAGAACACAACTTGTAACGTCTTATTTTGGCATCATTTCAGCGAATTGTACACATGGAAGTCACCTGGGGCCATATGAACCAAATTGATTACGTCATGTTTAGATCGTTATGGAAATTCTCTATTCTGAATTGTGAATTCTCTATCCTAATGCTGAATTTACAATAACTAGTTCCTACTAATGTAGTTCAGACTATATTTGAAAAATATTCGCCAATCATACAAGTCGCAACTTAAAGAAATGCTTCAATATAAAGTACAACACACAAAATTAGTGATGTCACTGACACTATAGACTCAACAGTTCTGCATTACATAATTTACTCTTAATACTATTGAAGAACCAAAAGAAATGAAAAACAAAAAATTAACGACATGCGTCTCCAAACATACTTACAAAATATTGTATAAAAAGCTTCATATATAGTGAAGACAAGATTAAACCAATATTCAAACAAAGATGGTTATATATTGCGAAGGTATAAACATTTACTAGAATTATCTAACAGTATCTTTACTTTCACATTCTAGTAAGGTATATAACAATTGACCAGAAACTTGACTTCCGGAACAAACTGGCTTCGAAAAAGATAAAGGATCAAGAGACCAACTATTAACATCAGCTAACTAGATCAATTATTCCATTGAAACCTTTGTTGTGAAACATTAAACTCGAAGAGATTAACCACTGAATATACTTGTATTTGAGAGGAATGCTGTAATTGTTAACCTTGATAACAAAATGTAATGACAAATATAACACACTTTTTGCTAATTTCGACTTTGTTCATCAATATATTCTCCTTGAAGAGCAATACAATCATTCCAACGTTTTCTAATATTTCTATACCTTTTTTATAGAACGATTTCTGTTTGCCTTCAAAATATCCTTCAGTTTCGGTAATTACCTCTTCGTTGGAGCGAAATATCTTTCCAGCTAGCATTTTTTTGAGGTCTGAGAACAGAAAATAGTCGCTAGGGGCCAGATCTGGAGAATACGATCGATGAGAAACAATTCGAAGTGCAATTCGTGCAATTTCTTGGTGAAACAGCACGTTTATGGTTCATTTTGAGCCTTTTTTGTGATCTCATCCTTCAAACGCACCAATAATGTAATGTAATATTCGCTATTGATCGATTATCATCGATGATCGATAATTTGAGACCTTTCTCAAAATAATCGATGAGCAAAAGCCTATGCGCATCCCACAAAACAAAGACCATAATCTTGCCTGCCAATGGTTATGTTTTTGTTCTTTTTTCTTTTGTCTTTTCGTTTGTCTTTCACCGGCTGCTGTTCACTCAGCTGACTGCCAATTTGACTCCGGAGTATCGCAAAAATAAAACCTTTTTATTTCGCTTAAATAGCTCCAAACATTTCTCAGAGTCATCAATACGTTGTTGTTTTTGGTCCGCTTCATAGCAATTTCGATAGCAATTTACGCATTCCCAAATGCTCATGCAAAATGGTGTAAACACTTCAAAATGGTGTTCACCTTTCGATATCTTCACGATATCAGCTGTCTCGTTCAGTTTTGCTTAAGGTTTTACGAAATAATGTTATTTTTTCTGATGTTATCTGGTATAACCACCTCATTTGGCGGAGTCCAGAACGTTCAGAGTGTTCAGCATCATCGGTGTTTGTAGGGTCACGTTTGAATTCAGCGAACCAATCAATTTTGGCTGATTTTCCTGGGGCAGAGTCCGGATAATGTTTATCAAGCCATTGTTTTGTTTCAACGTTATTTTTCTTCATCGCAGCAATGCTTAATCAACATACGAAATTATTTATAAGTATCACACTACCATTTTAATTATTTATAACATAAAATATAGTAAATCTAGTAAATATATATATTCCAGTATACCTCGCCTAAGGTACTGGACGGGTCACGGGTGGTGGCTAGTGAAAGTTCCATTAGATATTAATGGACAGCTGCGAATATCTCAAAATAAGCAGCCCCGAACCAAGGCAAAAAAAAACTAAATCCACTTAGTGTCTGACTTGTATCAAGCGGTTGAGTGGTCAGCGTCTGTTGACCAGTGCTGCGGCTGATATTTAAAGTCTGGAACTAACCCCTCCAGTCTTAACCTCTGAACCGTCATGGTTCAAACAATTAATTCAAAGTACAAGATGAAGCGTTCTAGTAATTACAAAATTACCTCAGGAGGTAGACAATGCTCTGTCGGTGAATATTAATTCTCTCCTACGTCCAGGAAAACTACACGAATTGGGGCGAACATTGAATCAGCAAAAAATCCAAATTTTAGCTTTGCAAGAAACCAGATTGACAGATGATAACACCTTGGAATTCGGCAACTATAGACTTTTTAAAAGTAAAACTGACAAAAGAATACTCAAAAATACACCACATCTCGGTGTTGCTTTCGCTATCTCAAGAAACATTCTTGGTTCTATAACTAATGTCCAGCCAGTAAATAATTGACTTATGACACTATCCCTCAAGTGTGCTAACAAAAATTATACATTAATCAATGCACACCTCCCAGTTAACGAAGAAAATAAATCTAATCCTGAAAAAGTAAATCAGTCCTGGGAAATTCTGGAAAAGACTATCTCTAAAATTCCCTCTAACCATGCAAAAATCCTATTGGGTGATTTCAACGCCCAACTAGTGAAAGAAAAAAAGTACAGGAAAACAGTCGGCAGTTTTCCCGCTCATAAATGGACTAACCATAATGGTAGAAGATTGGTTGAACTATGTTCGCAGTTTAATCTAAAAGTAATGTCAACACGGACGAAATTTGCGAGCAAGCAGTATTAAGCCTAAATAAAACATTCAAAGATTGGAACAGTCAAAAAACAGCAATAAAATATAACATCTTTTTGGAAGTAAGAAAAGAAATATCGAAGCTAATTAGACAAACTAAAAGATTTCAAGATCAAGATTTCCAAAAAAATAACACCCGAAACTTTTACAAAACATTTAAAACTAAATTAACAGGCTATCAACCCCAAAGTCTTTGCTTCCAAAAGGAAAACGGACAATTAGCTCTAAATAACCAAGACAATTGTAAAGAACTTGCGAAATATTTTGAACAAATACTAAACTGTCCTGAGTCTTTAAACAAACTACCAACACTAAACCCTAAACAAACAAACCCAGATTCATTACCACCGAATGAAGATGAAATAATTAGGCAAATCAAGCGGCTTAAAAATGACAAGGCTTCTGGTGAAGATGGAATCACTGCTGAACTTTTGAAATCCGCTGGTCCAGGTACAATCAAGGAAAAAACCAAAATTCTACAAGAAGTTTGGCGAACCGAACGGATTCCGGAAGATTGGAAAGATGCTCTAATCCATCCACTACACAAAAAAGGAGATAGAACGGATGTAAACAACTATAGAGGGATATCTCTTCTCCCAGTTTGTTACAAAATTCTATCTCAATGTCTACTAGACAGAGCACAAGGACAGTTGGAACCTAAAATTGGTGAATATCAAGCAGGTTTTCGACCGGGCAGATCCTGCCCTGAACAGATCCTGAATCTAAGACATCCCTAAGACATCAAAAACTGTACAATAAAAATCTCGTCTGTACATTTCTGGATTTCAAAAAAGCATATGATTCTATTGACCGCGAATCTTTATTCCGAATCTTGAAAGAACATGGACTATATCTGAAAACGCTGGCAATTATTAAAGCAACATTAACTAACACAAGGTCAAAAGTTAAATTCATGGGTGACATCTCAGAGCCCTTTGAAATTAAAACTGGAGTGAGACAAGGGGATGGACTCTCGCCACTGTGTTCTAGAAAAAGTAATACAGAAGTGGCGTGAAAAAAAGTCGGCCCTGAATATTGACCAGCCCATTAAACTGGGGAGAGCCAACATCAAAATTGATTGTCTGGCGTTTGCTGATGATCTAGCAATTTTGGCTCAAGATGTATTAACGGCACAGAAACAGATTGAAATTCTAAAAGAAACAGCAGAAAAGGTAGGACTCCAATATTTCCTTTGAAAAGACACAATACATGACCTGCAACAGACTAAGAACACCATTTCTAAAAGCAAAATATGGTAACATCAGATGAGTCTCTCAATTCAAATATTTGGGTGAAATAATCATAGAAAATGGGTTGGAAGAAGCGGCCAATAAGGGTAGATGTCAAAAAATGGAAACGGCATTGAGACTTAAACAAAATATTTCCAACAAAAAATGCCTATCTAAAAACACAAAACTGAGACATTACAACACAGTTATTAAGCCAGAATGTCTATATGGGGCAGAAACGCTCATTTTGAATAGAAGGAGAGACATCGAGGACATTGAAAAGAAGGAAAGAAAAATCATAAGAAAAATCCTAGGCCCCAAACAAATAAATACAACATACCGACTTCGAGAAAACCAAGAAATCAAACAATACACAGATATACATAGCGATATGAGAAAGAGAAGACTTAAGTTTTACGGACACATAAAACGGATGAATCCAAATATATATATATATATATATATATATATATATATATATATATATATATATATATATATATATATATATATATATATATATACACATATAGTACATAAAACGGATGAATCCGAGTAGATTAACTAGACAAATAGTCGGATTTTATGAAAATAGGAGTAGAGCTTAAGTAGAAATAATTAAATGGATTGCTGCAATTAAAGAGGATCTAAGATCCGCAAATATTACACAATGTGAAATTTAGGATAGAGGCTGTTTCAGACACAAAGTTAACGTTTGGGAGGTTGGCCAGAGGGAAAAAAGTAGGAAGACTGGAACAACTTGGTCTGACGAAAGGAAAAAAGCTCATAGCGAAAGAATTTAATTAGTATGGGCGCAAAGGAAGGCTAACGACAACAAACGCCTCTAATTGTACTTCGCGTGGTCCACCAGGGCCCATACGTGAATAATAATATATATAGTACATTGTATATTGTATATTGTATGTAGCTTATATATAGTATATAGTATATTAAGATGTTACAAAAAGGAATGTGCTAAAATAGAAATTTATACTATATATAGGAATAATTTATATTAAAAAATTATAGCTGTTTCGAGGATGGTTTAATAAAAAAACCGAAACGTTAACAAAATAAAAAAAATATTGTTATTATTGCAATTGACCGAAATCACACGAAAAAAAAATTATAATAATTTAATTTAAAATAATATAATATTAAATATTATTATTATGATTTAGCCCAAAAGCATTCGCGCTCCCTCTAAAGCGAACATCTTATTACTTATCCCAGATATCTTAGATATGAGAATATCTAAGATTTGTTCGATCCCGATATGCTTGGGATTGTAGTTGTAATATGGAACTCTCTATTTTAATAACTGTTGCTTTATTGTAAGTTTCTAGTGCAAAATCTTAGCCACTGCATCGTGCGTTCTTCATAATCGATAGTCGTAAACATCGTACAACCTCCAGTGATGTGCTCAATGGTTTCGGAGGTCGGACATCCGTATCGACACTGATCGCCCACAACACCAGCATCTCGAACAATATATTTAAGATAACTTCTAGTAGGAATAACGTGATCTTGGATTGCCACTATGAATCCCTCTGTCTCGGGAAACTTGTTCTTGGTTGGCTCGACTTGTTCTTGGTTAATTTCATTCAGATATCTTCTATATAGGGGTTATTCTCTCCATGATTGCGTCTTTTCTTGATCGGTTTTCGCATAAATTTGGACCCGATCTTCTTTCAACTGCAGTGGCGTTAATATTTCGACCTGAGATAGCGCTCTATGTAATTCTGAGGTCTCTGCTTGTTTAAAAAAGTATGCTGTCATGGCATGGCAAGGTGGTCCGTTCTACGGCACTTCGAGGGTGATGTTTCTTTGCTTTCGTGAGCAGTGTTCCAATCTTGAGCTGCAATTTTGCACATCTGTCTTACTCCAGTTGACTACTTCAAACAAATACGTTAATATAGAAGTCGCATAGGTGTTGATTGCTTTAAACATATTTTTGGTATTCAGACTGAACTTTATCACTTCTCTTGGTGAATTGAGAGCTAACTTCATCTTTTATTGAACGATGATCAATTTGTCGCACTTGTTTCATTGCCAGGTACTTGTATGTATCTATGGCGATCATTGCCTCGATAGTTTGGCCATTATGAGCCCTAAAAGAGTTGCTTTGAAGTTTGCATCTGTTGATACTGATGGCCCGACATTTTTATAAACCAAACTCCATGCCGACATCACCAGAAAATTCTGCCACTATTTTTAACATTGGCTCAAGGTGATTTTTTGACGAGGCAAACAATTTTAGGTGATCTATGTAAAGTAAATAGTTTAGCCTCATAATGTCTGTACTGTTGTCTTTTAAACTAAAATCATACTTAGTCGAGTTTAAGCGGTGTGAAAGCGGATTCGTGGCGATACAAAACCAAAGAGAACTTGAGCAATCTCCTTGGAAAATACCTCTTCGAATAGGGACATTGTCCATTGTTATGTTATTGTCATCTTACTTAAGCTGAATTTTGGTTCGTCACGCTGACATATAAACTTTCAGGAGATTGATAAATAATGGACAAATTTTATAAATCTTCAAAACTTCTATTAGGTATATGGAAGAGAATCAAAAGCTTTCTTATAATCTATATACGCCATTTTTAGATTTCTATTTCTGGCATAAGCTTGAATGCATATGACTAAATAAATCACCAGCTGTTCCTTGCACCCCATTGCGCCTTTAGTACATTCGTTCTGTTACACAGCGATAATATTATTTCGGTCGCAATGGGCATATATGCGTTTACCAACACATGCTGTTATCACTTTATATGGCGTAGGAAGAAATGTTATCGGGAGATACTTGGAAAGATCTTGAGTATTTTGATTATTTCGAAAGAAGGTATGTTGCCCCATGAGTAAGAAATAGTGGCGCTTTATGTGGTTCGGCCATTACTGTCTCATTAATTATCTGGATCAATTTGTTGTGAGTGTATCATAATTTCTTTGGGTAATATTTCTGTAGTCCATCGGTTCGTGGTACTTTCCAGTTATGGAGTTCTTTAATTACACTAGCTAATTGATCGACTGTGAATAGCTGATCTTGCATTTCATGGCAGTTTTTATAAAGTAGACGCTCTTCTCTTATCCAACAGGCATTATTATTATGCGATGCCGTAGTAGTTAGTTGTTCGTTCCAGTATTCCTCTATCTGATTTTTAGTAGGATATCCGTTGTTCAGATTATGGGCAGCAGCATTGAATTTCTGTAGAAGATCTTTTCTGATCTCAAGAACAGTTTGTTGACCATTTTCCTCTTATTACTGAGTCTGTATTTGTTAAGCCTGGTCACGTATACAGAAAGTTATTATTATATATTAATATATTATTATTATATATTAATATATTATTATTATATATTAATATATTATTATTATATATTAATATATTGTTATTATATATTAATATATTTTGTATTATATATTAATATATTATTATTATATAATTATATATTATATTAAAAAAAAATCATGTTGAGTGATTTCAACGCCCAACTAGTACAGAAAAACAGTCGGCAGTTTTCCCGCTCATAAATGGACTAACCATAATGGAAGAAGATTGATTGAACTATGTTCACAGTTTAATCTAAAAATAATGTCAACCCATTTTAAGAAGATGCCCAAACACGTACATGGGTGAATTTCAAATTGACCATGTTGCCATTTCGTACACCAGAGATTTTGAATGTTCAAGTCAGGAAAGGAGCTAACATAGACACGGATCACTACTTGACTAGAATCAAACTTAGCTTAAAACTTCGAAAACCTTCAAAAGAGACTGCTAATCCCAAAGTTTGATCTTACGAAAATAAAACCAACCCTAACAGAAGAGCTTGATAAACAACTAGTACAGAACTGGCAAGAACTGAAACAAAAAATTATTAAAACAGCCCTCTGGTTGGTCCCTTTAGAAAAACGTAGAAAAAATCCGTGGTGGGATGAAGTTTGCGAGCAAGCAGAATTAAGTCGAAATAATGCAGTCAAACAGTGGAACAGTCAAAAAACAGAAATAAACTACAACATATTTTTGGAAGTGAGAAAAGAAACATCAAAGCTAATCAGACAAACTAAAAGAAAATATGAAAACACTTATTGAAATAGAAAAAAACAACCCCAATTTTTATAAAACATTTAAAACTAAATTAACAGGCTATCAACTCCAAAGTCTTTGCTTCCAAAAGGAAAACGGACAATTAGCTCTAAATAACCAAGACAATTGTAAAGAACTTGCAAAATATTTTGAACAACTACTAAACTGTCTTGAGCCCTTAAACAGTTTACCAACACTAAACCCTAAACAAACAAATCCAGATTCATCAACACCGAATGAAGATGAAATAATTAGGAAAATCAAGCGACTTAAAAACGACAAAGCTTCTGGTGAAAATAGAATCACTGCTGAACTTTTAAAATTCGCTGGTCCAGGTACAATCAAGGAAATGACCAAAATTCTACAAGAAGTTTGGCGAACCGAAGGGATTCCGGAAGATTGGAAAGATGCTCTAATCCATTCACTGCATAAGAAATGAGATAGAACGAATGTAAACAACCATACAGGGATATCTCCTCTCCCAGTTTGTTACAAGATTCTATCTCAATGTCTACTAGACAGAGCACACGGACAGTTAGAACCTAAAATTGGTGAATATAAAGCAGGTTTTCGACCGGGTAGATCCTACCCGGAACAGATCCTGAATTGTGGATTTCCTTGTGGATTTCAAAAAAGCATATGATTCTATTGACCGCGAATCTTTATTCCAAATCGTGAAAGAACAAAGCCTAGATCTGAAAACGCTGGCTATTCTTAAAGCAACGCCAACTAATACAAGGTCAAAAGTTAAATTCATGGGTTGGTATCTCAGAGCCTTTTGAAATTAAAACTGGAATGAGTCAAGGGGATGGCCCTGAATATTGACCAGTCTATTAAACTGGGGAAAACCAACATCAAAATAGATTGACTGGCGTTTGCTGATGATTTAGCAATTTTAGCTCAAGATATATCAACGGCACAAAAACAGATTGAAATCCTAATAGAAACAGCAGAAAAGATAGGACTCCAAATTTCCTTTGAAAAAACACAATACATGATCTGCAACAGACTAAGAACACCATTTCTAAAAACAAAATATGGTAACATTAGACGAGTCTCTCAATTTAAATATTTGGGTGAAATAATCATGGAAAACGGGTTTGAAAAAGCAGCCAATAAGGGTAAATGTCAAAAAATGGAAACTGTATTGAGACTTACACAAAATATTTACAACAAAAAATGCATATCTAAAAACACAAAACTGAGACATTACAACACGGTTATTAAGCCAGAATGTCTATATGGGGCAGAAACGCTCATTTTGAATAGAAAGGGAGACATCGAGGAGATTGAAAAGAAAGAAAGAAAAATCATAAGAAAAATTTTAGGCCCCAAACAAATAAATAGCACAACATACCGACTTCGAGAAAACCAAGAAATCAAACAATACACGGATATAGATAGTGATATGAGAAAAAGAACTTAAGTTTTACGGGCACATAAAACGGATGTATCCGAATAGGCTAACTAGACAAATTGTTGTATTTTATGAAAATAGGAGTAGAGCTAAAATAGAAACAATTAAATGGATTGCTGCAATTAAAGAGGACCTATGATCAACAAATATTACACAAAGTGAAATTCAGGATAGAAACTGTTTCAGACACAAGGTTAACGTTTTGGAGGTTGGCCAGTGAATCTCTTCTTTCAAAAATCTAAACAACAAATTATCCGAAGCCTTTAAATCAATTTTGCATGAAAATTATCAATTTAATAGCTATTAATAGCTATTAATTCCCAGCTATAATAGCATTCCAATTCTCAGTAACAGTGAAAACATCATTTTGTTTCATGCTATTCAATACATAACTGAAAGTTCGCTTAATATAATATCTTTTAAACGCTGCTATTATTCCCTGATCTAATGGTTGTAGCAGTGATGTCATGTGAGGGGGTAGGAAGCAAACTTCTATGTCTGGATCAGCAAACCTTAGGGATTTAGAATAGTCGGGAGCATTATCAATAAGAAGTAAAGCTTTGAATGGTAATTATTTTGACCCCAAATATTGCCTAACACTGAGTACGAAGCAGTTCAAAAACCAGTCTGTAAATAATGTTGCAGTCACCCAACATTTTTGATTTACTCTCCAAAAAACCGGCCGATCATTTTTGTTTTTATTTTTTAGAGCACGTGGGTTGAGAGATTTGTTTACGGGCAGTGGCTTTATTATGGGGTTACTTGAAGCATTAGAGCAAAAAAGAAGAGTAGCACTATTCTTTGCAGCTTTAAATCCTGGTGAGGATCTTTCGGTTTGAGACAAATGTTCGAGTAGGCATCTTCTTCCAAAATAAATCTGTCGCATCGGCATTAAATATACCTCAGCTGGTTGATAACTCTTGCATTCAATCAACTGTTTGAATTCAGCCGGATACCGATTCGCCGCCTCGTGATCTGCAGGAGCCTACTCCCCAGTAATTTTTACGTTGTGCAGCAAAAAGCGCTTTTTAAAATTTTCAAACCAACCCTTACTGGCTTGGAAGCTTAGAGTTTCATCATCTGAGTTTAGCTTCGTGAAAAGACGCCTAGCTTTTTCTTGAATATTTCGGCTGCTAAGAGGCACTCTAATTTTTTTTTGATCTTCGATACAAATTCCGAGCGCTCTTTCCATCTTCTCTATCGTTAGAGGTAGCGAGAAACACCTAACTTTATTGCTGGTACTAGTAGCACATGAAACACTGGCCCGAATGGGTTGCTCACTTTTTTTTATTGTTCTTACTGGGGATTCATTCATTTTAAACTTTTTCGCGGCACTGGCACACGTTTCACCTGCAGCAAGACAGTCTAACAATTGAACTTTTGTTTAAAGAGTTATTACATTTTGCTTTCTTTTAACAAAATCTTGGTCTGTAGACGCCATTAGATTTTAAAATTAGAAAACGTACATATAACTATGTAATTAAACCCACAAAAATGACACGATTTTCCGTAATCACTAACTTCGTTTAAACAATGATACACACGAACTATGTAAATGCGTAATCAACGGCCATGCGTCATGTGAAAAGGGCAATAAAACAATTCCTGAAAAATTAGAGTAGCACGCATCGCGTTGCTATCTAATTCGATTGAAAATTTAGTCTAGGCGATTTCGCAAGACAAAACCGCGGTTGACAAGGGATTACTGTAATCGAATCTCATGAAGCAGAAGATTGTAAATGGAAAACATTAATTTATTTTTGTATGTGACCATAATGTCACAACTCCTCAGACATGGAACATGGTTCGTCGATCTAACTGATGATTAATACATATTGAGATAGTAAATAATCATGAAGTATTTTTCAAATTTGAAGTTCATATATTTCGAATTTGTAACATTTGATTATATTATAAAGAAATGCTTCTATACTTCTGTCACAATATGAATTGGTTGCTTTTTATATTATGCAGCAATTGCAATTTCTATGCAGTTTTTAACATGACTTTGTAAATGTTTGATGTTAAAATGAACCCGTCCCCATTTTGGCATTATCATCCGAAAATCAGCTTATATTGTTTGCTAAAAAGCCACACCGATTATCAGGTACCTTGCGCGTTACAAGGAGTCGATCCACCGGTACCACAGCTCGGTTCTTCGGTGGCTCCGGTAGTTTTTTGTACCGGTGTGGAAGCGTGACTCGTACTCGTAGACGAACCTTCGAACATTACAAAAATACTGGGTTTGGACTTTCAAACGTAAAAATCATCAAATTACTCAAAGAGAAAAATACCTTTCAGATGGGAGTGCAGATGCTCCTGGGTGCTACTTCGTTGGTGGTGTAATTCACCAGTTAATAGACCAATGAGCGATTGACGTTGAGGACGTTGAGTTTCGTTGGTCATGTGAACTGTTGGCTGAGGGTTTTCTTTTTTAGAATCATCAGACTCAGTTGCTGAAAAAGATTGTGATTTTAAGTATAATTTGTATATAGTTGTAAAAAGTAGTTGAGCGATACGGCTTATGATCAAATTAATGGCCCAATATTTAATACTATAATACTCTAAAATGTTTGCACTTGCAACAGTTATGATAACTACATTCCTAATTCTTCAAACAAAAAAGCAAAATAATAATTAATGAACAAAACAAAATAAGATAATTAAGATTAATTAATTAATAATATTTAGAGAGCCTACACGTCTTACAGAATACATAATTGTATTCATAGTTGATTTTGTAAAATTACATGTTAAAACAAAACGTGTGAGTAAGTAGACCTTGGGAGGCTACCACTACTGTTGGGCAAGATCATCTGTGTACAGAGATCGGGATTCTGATTGAGGAAGATAATAATTTCAAGACATTCATCCTGAGATGAGTGAGACTGGTACTTTCAACAACTATATCTATTATATACAGGGTGCATATAATATGAGAAATTGGCGATAATAAAAACTTAGTAACAATGGCTAATTTATATGGTCTTCGGCCAGGACCGTTCCTTCAGAGGCTTTTCTGTCTTCAGCTTGAGGTCGACTGATGACGACTTTAGGCCAGAAACGGAATAAATTTCCAAACGTTGTGGTGGCGGCTAATCGGTAGAGCACCTTCGTGGAATAGGGATGAAAATTCTGTATGTATGGGAGTATGAAATGACTGTTTGAGATTACACCCGTGATATGGAGGGTTTATGTGATCTGTGATCCTGACTGCTCCTTCAGATGCTTTCCCTCGTTATATGTATATGTCTATATATATATATATATATATATATATATATATATATATATATATATATATATATATATATATATATATATATATATATATATAATTAAATTTTTTTTATTTATTGGGATTTTCGGTCAGTTTATTATAATAAATTATATATAAATTAGAATTTTTTTTTATTGCTTTGTAAACGTTTTAGTTCGTCGTCTCTATCTATATATATATATATATATATATATATATATATATATATATATATATATATATATATAATATACATATATATATATATATATATATATATATATATATATATATATATATATATATATATATATATATATATATATATATATATATATATATATATATATATATCGGTATACCTTAATGACGGATCGGGCCTCATAGGTCCGATACATATTTAAATGAGAAATACAACTTTTTTATGATAAAAAAAAATCAAAAGAGTTTAATTTTTTCTATTTATATAAATTAGTAAGAAATTAATTAATTAAAAAATAATACATTATTTACCTATATAGTTACCTACATTTATCATATACTAAATTACTATGTTTTAAACATACGTTTTTGTCACATTTTGAGCACACATTTTTTGATTTTCTGTCTTTTTTTCTTGGACAAATGTGACATCTTCTTTTTAGTTCACTTGAGGCATCACTTTTTGCCTTTGTTGATTACTCCAACTGATTCTTCTTCTTCAGATACTCCCTCCCCAATTTCCTTACAAAGGGCTATCAAAAACTTTTTTCCACTTTTGCTACCAAACTTGTCATTATACCAAGTTTGGTAGCAAACCATTAGCCACCAGCGACTTTTTCTTTTCATAGAATTAGAAACAAACTCCTGCATCTATTTCGTTATAGGTGGTCATTATATCTGGTTTATTTTTATTATTTTTATCAACTCCATCCTTGTCGTGTAAGGTACTTAGAAGAGTAACAACTTTGTTTCTTTTTGGGCAGTATGAAGAAATCATTGTGTCACATTGGAACCCAAAAAGTGAAGAATGAACTGTACGGCCTTTTGTCGCGATAAATTCTAGTGGGAGTTCGTTTTTCTGCATCGTCAAATTTTATAACTCGGAAGATCTCCTTGAACCGGTCCCAGCTCATTATGTTAGAATAAATAGGACAACTATCTTGGTGACTAAACATTATACAGACATCTTCATTTTTTGCTTTGTAGACTCCCATCAAAATAAGAAAGCCAATATATTTTTTTAGCTTTTCGGCGTTCAATTCTTTCTATTTCTTTATGTTTCATTTCTGGGTCTTCGGGAGCTTCTTCACTCTCACTTACACCTGATTCCATGTCCGATTCCGAATCACTTGAAAGTTCTTTTTCTAACATTCTCTCTATTTCTGTAATAGTTATCCTTCTTTCCCTAGACATTATGCAAACACAAAAATAAAATACAAGCAGAGGTGATCAGCTTCACTCAAACACTGAATGTAAACTGATCTATAAACGTACAGGTAAGTTTGAGACATTGTCTTATCAGTGGAGTTCAGTGTGTACAATAACATCAAGTCATTTTCGAATTTTACAAATACAACGAAATTATATTTCGAGTTATTTTCAAATAACTTTTTCGTAAAATAAAATATATATACACACACATGCATTTCGATGTCCTAGTAATCCGTGGATCGATTTAGAAAAAGTCAGTGTTCTGGAAAACGATCTATCCTAACGAGATGAAATAAGAGGACCTTTTTTACCTAATAACTCCTGACTACTGTTGTCTCATTGTATATATATATATATATATATATATATATATATATATATATATATATATATATATATATGGAGTTTTTTGATTTCTTTGGACTCCGTCCAGTGAGACAACAGTAGTCAGGAGTTATTAGGTAAAAAAGGTCCTCTTATTTCATCTCGTTAGGATAGATCGTTTTCCAGAACACTGACTTTTTCTAAATCGATCCACGGATTACTAGGACATCGAAATTCATGTGTGTGTATATATATTTTCTTTTACGAAAAAGTTATTTGAAAATAACTCGAAATATAATTTCCTTGTATTTGTAAAATTCGAAAATGGCTTGATGTTATTGTACACACTGAACTCCACTGATAAGACTCAATAAAATACACACAAACAAAATTAGAGTAGATCTCCGACAGTTTTTTGAACTGATCAGGTTTTTATGTTTGCAAATTATACAATGTCTCAAACTTACCTGTATGTTTATAGATCAGTTTACATTCAGTGTTTGAGTGAAGCTGATCACCTCTGCTTGTATTTTATTTTTGTGTTTGCATAATGTCTAGGGAAAGAAGGATAACTATTACAGAAATAGAGAGAATGTTAGAAAAAGAACTTTCAAGTGATTCGGAATCGGACATGGAATCAGGTGTAAGTGAGAGTGAAGAAGCTCCCGAAGACCCAGAAATGAAACATAAAGAAATAGAAAGAATTGAACGCCGAAAAGCTAAAAAAATATATTGGCTTTCTTATTTTGATGGGAGTCTACAAAGCAAAAAATGAAGATGTCTGTATAATGTTTAGTCACCAAGATAGTTGTCCTATTTATTCTAACATAATGAGCTGGGACCGGTTCAAGGAGATCTTCCGAGTTATAAAATTTGACGATGCAGAAAAACGAACTCCTACTAGAATTTATCGCGACAAAAGGCCGTACAGTTCATTCTTCACTTTTTGGGTTCCAATATGACACAATGATTTCTTCATACTGCCCAAAAAGAAACAAAGTTGTTACTCTTCTAAGTACCTTACACGACACGGATGGAGTTGATAAAAATAATAAAAATAAACCAGATATAATGACCACCTATAACGAAATAAATGCAGGAGTTTGTTTCTAATTCTATGAAAAGAAAAAGTCGCTGGTGGCTAATGGTTTGCTACCAAACTTGGTATAATGACAAGTTTGGTAGCAAAAGTGGAAAAAAGTTTTTGATAGCCCTTTGTAAGGAATTTGGGGAGGGAGTATCTGAAGAAGAAGAATCAGTTGGAGTAATCAACAAAGGCAAAAAGTGGTGCCTCAAGTGAACTAAAAAGAAGATGTCACATTTGTCCAAGAAAAAAAGACAGAAAATCAAAAAATGTGTGCTCAAAATGTGACAAAAACGTATGTTTAAAACATAGTAATTTAGTATATGATAAATGTAGGTAACTATATAGGTAAATAATGTATTATTTTTTACTTAATTAATTAATTTCTTACTAATTTATATAAATAGAAAAAATTAAACTCTTTTGATTTTTTTTTTATCATAAAAAAGTTGTATTTCTCATTTAAATATGTATCGGACCTATGAGGCCCGATCCGTCATTAAGGTATAGCGAAAAGACCCGTCCGCAGAGTGTTAAATAAATCATTCCTTGATATAAGGGAATCCAAGATATACTTTAATCTATTAGCTTTTTTAAAGTGATAATAATGTCTATTAGCAAATGGACCAATGCTAGAACCACCAGAAATGTTAAGTTTACATGTTAAAGGTGAATTATATCGAACATCTGGAAGAACTAACACATAATTAGCAGTAGTCCCGTGAATATACCTGTTTGCAGTTCATATTTAAATTTTGTATTAAATTAATATGAAAACGATAATGAAAAGTACACCATGTGTTCACCAAATTCTCGGGAGTATAGTGTAAGGAAACTGGCGACACTACTTTTCGAAAATAAGCTTTTACTTTGCAAAATAATCACAAAACCGATCTGGACGTATGGTACTGAGCTCTAGGGATGCGCAAGAAAATCTAATATAGCCATAATTTAGAGAAGCCAATCCAAAATACTGCGTATGATAACAGATGCATCCTGGTATGTGTCAAACCGAACACTCCATAAAGACCTGAAAATCCCATGTGTTCAGGATGTAATCTCGGAACAAAGCACGAAACATTACAACAGACTGGAAAACGACGTCAATGTTTTGCACCAACCAATTCTGGAACTCCAAAATGTAATAAAACTTAAGAGGAACTGACCAGCCGATCTAATAAATGGTTGAAGAGGACTTGTTTTTGGAGAAGACCTCATCACGCTAAACAAGGGCATAACCTGCTCTCAAGCAACTAAGTTTGTTTTGATTGCTAATAAATAAAAAAAAAGTACTTCTGAAATTGATACAAAAATAGTAAAATAATGTAATAAGATAGTGAAAAGATTTTAAAGATCATGACGTATTATACAAAATGGTTAATTAATCCAATGCTGAGACTAATTGTAAACTATGGTTATAAAATATAGATAATGAATTACAAATAAATAAAATAGAAATATAAAGTAACATAACAATTCTATTTGGGAAAAGAAAGTTAGAGACAGACGGAAAAAAGATAATGAAGAAATAAAGCGATTTTACAGCGAAACAACAAATGTAGTTTATAAAACCACAACGAATAAGAGGGTTAGGATGTGCACAAAGGAAATATTAGTAAAAAGAAAGGCAATTAGAGGCAAGAACGACTAAGCATGAGATAAATGTAGACGGCAGAATTCAGTAAGGGTAGAAATTAGAAAGGATTGAAAACAAACAAAATAATAGGGAATAGAAATAAATGGAAGGTGTACAATCCTAATGACGTAGAACAGAAATATTTGTCAAAAAGGTCATGATATGAGTTTGGTGGAATTTTGAAGGAATAATATACTTTGAAGGCGCTGTCCCTGATGAGCTCTTACTGAGTTTCTACTGAGCTCAACTTGAGAGAATACATGCTGTTCTGGCCGAAAAATATCCAGCTTTGGTCTACCGTAAAAAGTCCTACTTCAGCAAGACAACGCAAGATCACACACTTCACATCTGATTACCTCAAAAATTAACGAATTGGACTTTGAATTTCTTCCTCATCCAGCATACATGGCTCGTTTCTTGTGAGGAAAAAAAATATCGTAACCAGTGGCCTATATTGTGAGGAATGTACTCCAGATAGAAATCTTTTAAACAGCGAATAACTAAGTATGTCAAAAACGTGAATTGTTTTGTTACACCTTATTATTAAGTAATTCTAATAAGTAATTGTTGCCAAATTACAAAAAAATATCTCAATGAAATGCTAAATTGATATTATCTAGTAGATTGTTTGATTTGGTAATATTTTGTATATACGTACATTCAGAGAGCTCTTCTTTGAGTTGTTTCATCTGATTGGCCAAATCCATCAATATAGCACCTTTGCTTTTTGGTAAGGGTAATCCAATACTCCTAATTTTATCTCGAATTCTCTGATGCATATTTCGTTCAAAGTCGGATATTGGAGGTTGAGCTAACTGCCAATTACATTTCCAATTATTAAACGAAAGATAAAATAAACTTATTCTACTCACTTTAAGGAAAATAAATGGTTGCATCAAAATATATAATGGTGTTCTATGAGTTACAACGAAGTCTAAGAAATCCCATAAAAACGTCGAGGCTTCATTTCTTTTACCTAATTCTCTCATAGTTCTTCCTATTTTAAGCCAATCGTTTATAAGATGTTCTTCAAAACAAATTGCTAAAAATGGTTTAGTTAATATAAATAATTGTTCTTTTCAAGAATAATAACTAGACCTATGAGTTTTTTAATGACAAATTCAAAAACAACGTATTCAATAATTTAAAAAATTGTATTCCAAACTACAAAGATTTGGAATATAAGGATTTCCACTAAGAGTACCAGATAATGAGGCATAATGATAACTACATATAATCCGGTAATTTTTATTTTATCTTGAAGAACAAATAATTATTTTGGCATTATGATTGGAAAATAATGTAGTTCATATATCTCCGTAGGCTTTGTATTGTCTGGGAATACATTCTGGAGAACCAGTCGTTGATTACTCTTTCATACATATCGTGTAGTATATTTGAATGACTGTGTCGTTTAAGGTCAAGAATCGTTGGGGGTTTATTTATAAACTAGATATTTAACTTATACCCACATAAAACAATCCAGGGGTGTGAGATCGCATGATCGTGGTGGTCACTTGGGAAATCTTTCTTGCAACATATCGATGACAAGTCACATCATCTGGTTGAAAGAACGCATTGTTCATATTCACATTTCAGGTTCAGGTTAAAGATATTCTGTATTATATGTTATATGCAGTGGCGTTTCGTGGGTTTTTAAAGTGGGAGGGCATAGAAGAAAATAGTGCTGCTGAAGTATGTTTTGGCTTTCCCCTTCGTCCTTTTTACTTTTCGTGTTATTGAAACCCTATGCAGGTGGGGAAACAGGAAGATGAGTTAAAGGAAAGAAATTGAACGGAAATAAAATATGATGTTTTACTCTGAAAAATTGTTTACTGTGATAAATGCTGGAGGGGCGACACCCCAACGCCCTCTCTCACGAGCTGCCACTGTGTAAAAAGGATTTATCGCCACATAAAATCAGAATACGATCCATTTTCGTCGACCGAAACGACCGAAACGTGCACTCCCTATTAAGAGTATTAAGAACATGATTTCCATCATTGTCTTCAAAAAATATGATCCTATGATTTCTTCAGCTCAAACACCGTACCAAAAAGTGACTTTCCGAGATAACTCATTAATTAATTGAGGATTTTCATAGCTCCAAATCCGACAGTTATGTTTACGCTTTCGTTTATTATTTTTTAAGATTATTTTTTCTCCTTTCAACTGCTATAGAGCCCGATTTGTATATAGTATATCTTTCCATGGTGAATTGACCATGGAACACAGCAGTCTCTGAGTAACATTTCCATTTCAAACAATGTTGCCGCTCTTACGTTTCAAAGTTCCGACGCTCTTACCGGAAAACTTTATAAACTGTTATGCATTAAAGAATTATTAACAAATTTACATAGGTACATTGCATTAGGTTTGCATTACCTATCATTTTCAGAGCCAGAAATGAAACTTGATACAAAGACGTGTTAATTTTCGATGCTGTTTTAGTATCTCTCGTTCCAGTAAATGTTAAACTTCCTGTTCTCGTTTCTGCTGTTGCTTTTGGATTAGGACCAGATTGAGTAGTTGCCTTGATATTGGGCGGACTCATAGCGTGCAAAACTAAAGTTATAGCAAAACTTACATCAGACGGTTTGATTTGGGGAATATCTGGAATTAAAAATAATCTCAAAATAAGGTTATTTCAAATTGGCTGATGTAAAATACCTTTTCTGCCACTTCCCACTCGCAGACATAACGGCATAACTAAATTGATTATGACGCTTTCGGTTTTTTCTTGAGTTGGGAATGTGGACCCACCACAAACATTTTCTAAAGTACAGAAATCCTAAAAGTCCAAAAAAACGATATAATTTTTGGATGAAAGTTCATTTAGAATTGATGAACTTACCTGACCGTCTTGAATCTGTAAAGCTATCAAGCGCACAACCATAGAACAGAAGTTTGGAGGTGGTGCTTGACTTAATAGGGCAGCAGTAGCGCCCGATACGCCCTCTACACAACATTCTGTTACGATTAAACTCTGAAACGGATTATTGTTAAAAATTAGTTTTTGGATATTGATTAGAGAATAATATACCTGACAGACGCTGATAAGTTGTTTGATCTGATGCCAGTTTATAATATATGGATATTTTACCATGGTGTTGTAAATGCCTTTTAACAAACCAGCTGCAGCATCCCAATCAGTGTTTCTCTGAATAACACAATAATTTTTGTATTATTATATTTGCTTCTTAATATATTGTGCAATTGTCAAAGTTCATTAATTATAAATCATTTCATTTATTAATAAAATATTTTGCATGTTGCTATGTTAACATAACATGTACGTACACTACTTAAGCTCTGTAATCTGCTTATAAATGATAGTCACTAGATATCGACTTTGACAAATATGGAAATAAGTTCGGAGGTTTTGTAATATTTGGTATGAAATTATTATGTTGTATTAAGTAATTTAGTGTTCTATATAATTTTATTATTAATAGCTTATAACTGAATTCAACATTACACGTCCCAAAAAAGTAAAACTGTATAAACGTTTCAAACAGTTATACAGGATGTCCCATAACTTATTCGCCATAGAGCAACTTGTCATTGTAGAGATCAAAATAAGAGGATATAGTCAATAAATGTGTTGGCAAATGTTAATTATTAAAAAGATACAGTGTGTTGAAAGTGAAACTAAATTTTCGAAAAATTGAGATAATTTAAAAAACGGTTGAAGATATCAGGTCCAAAATCAGGGTAGTTGGGTTTTCAAAGGTGGAAAATCCTAATTTGGTACTAGTTTGAGCCTAGTTCTTAGAGGACGCTGGCTACCTACTTTGTGAGGAATGAACTCGCTCGTATTGTTTAGCCTATAAAGCTGGGAATATTTTGACTTCAAAATAGAGAAGAGTCATAATGCTCTCGTAAAAAAGGTACCATTGGTTAATATCGATATATTATGTCGTTTACGAGATATTCGTGTTCGAATATTCCATTGCACATCTTGTCGATGGAACGGATTTGTCGGAAAAAACATTAAGATGTCAAAAATACAACAAACTTTATTTAAAATAACAATTTTTTTAAATTTACTTCAATAGGTGTTGAAAGTGTCTACCGTTTACCTAAATACACTTTCGCAGACTCTTTGTTAAGTGACGCCTCACATTTGAGAAGATATTTTATTCATTTTTAATAACACTGGCCGCTTGTTGAATTTTTAGTGAAAGTTCATCTCATGTATTGATTTTATCATGGTAAACTAAAAACTTCATATGATCCCCAAATAAGTCAAACATATGTCTGGACTACGAGGTGGCCAAGGAAACTCACCACCGCGCCCAATCTATCGACGTGGAAAACATTGATTTAAATGATTTCGCACTGCAACAGTAAATGCGGTGGCGCCTCATTTTGCATGAGCCACATGTCTTGTCCTAAGTTTAGAGGTATACCGTCCAAAAGGTCTAATAAATCTCTTTCTAAAAACTGCACGTATAGATCTCCATTCAGTCGATTATGCCGCAAATTGCCGATAATGCCGCACTAAATGTTAATTGAAAATTCGTGCTGAAAATGTCTTGGTAGGTGTGGATTTTCCAGGGCTTAATAATGATTATTTCGGCAGTTAAAAATTCCGCGTCTGGTAAAAGTTGCCTCGTTGGTAAACAATATCATTTTCAGGAACATAGGGTTAAAAATCTTAACCCCCTATATCTCGAACATGAAGGATTTCAGGACCTATGTTCGTATGACATTTTTGTGTTATTTTGTGACGAGAATTTAGCAAAAAAAGTCTGGCAGATCATTTGTATAATAATAACGATTATAAAGAGTTTTCCAATAAGAGTGTCAGCACTTTAAAACGTAAGAGCGGCAGTACTGTTTGAAATGTAAATGTCACTCATAGACTGCTGTGTCCAGAATATTGTGTCAATTGACCATGACAAGATACATTATACACGAAATGAGCTCTGGAGTACTTGGGAGGGAAAACATAATCTTTTCTAACAAAGCGCATTTCTGGCTTAGGGGGTTTGTGAAAAAAGATAACTGTAAGATTTGAGCCTATGAAAATCCTCAAGTGATTTGGGAGTTACCTCTTCATTCTCAGAAAATTACTGTTTGGCGAGGTTTTTGGGCTGAAGGAGTGATAGGACCTTTTTTTTTTGACGACTATGATGGAAATCGTGTTATTGTTAATGATGAAATCAATAGGAATATTTGGCTTTAACTGATAAATGTGGATATAAACAACGTTTTCTTAAACTATTATAATTATATTATTTTAATTTTTGAATAAAACAAAGATAGCGTTGTGAATTTGCTTAGGTCTAGTCTCATTTCAGAAGTGTCAACAAAAATGTCTGGGTCCGCATCAATACAAATTTGCGTTGTGCGGGCTTTATGTTTTGTATGTGATGTGCCTGTGCGGCAATGTAGATGCTCTGATACACAAACTCACAGACAAATATTGTCGCCGCACAGCACGCTCACGAACCATCTGTTGTTCACCAGATAATTCAAACAAATTGTTCCAATAAATTAAACACACACGCAAAATTTTATTGGTATGGACCTATTTTTAAAAATTTTGAATTATTTGTGAAAATGAGCGTTCAGTGAAAAATGTTGAAAATTGGTTGGGTGGAAGATAAAAGAAGGGTAATATATAGCCGTAGGGGTCGTTCACAAGAGTATATTAATTTGGTACGTGAAAGTGTTGCTGAAGATCCAAAACAATGCAAATTCATAACTATTTGCATTCAGTGAATCCACAACATGGCGTATTTTACGAAAGGATTTAGCTCTGAAGGCATATAGGTACAATAAATATTATCACTTAATTGACGAAATTTTACTTTTAGGTACTTGAAACCTGACTTTGACTTTAAAATAAATCATCCGCATATATAACAAAACTTATCTGCTGGATTTTTGTAAAATCGACGACTAGAACTTGCCATTTTATATAAATTCAATTTAAACACTTGACTGTTCTTTAAACGAGACAGAGTAAACTAAACGATAAAAAACAATAAAACTGCCCTCAAGGGTTCGTAGAATACTGTTGAAATACTTCCTCTATGGTCTTCTAATAATTCCTACATTGTCCAGTCCAAAGTCAGGTATAAATAATTTTATCGACTCCATGATATAAAGGACAAGCAGATACTTGAAAATGGGACGTGCCAGGCCATTTGTGAAAAGGTGTTTTATTTAATAACTACCTAAATGAAACGCAAAAAGAGCATTCTCATCAATGTTACAAAAATCATGTTGACCTATGTAATTCTAATTTTTTTCTTAAAAATAAAACACGTTTAATTTGGAAGAAAGGTGAAAAATTGTTTATTCAAAATATGCGCCTTCGCTTGCTGCCCATTTTTTCAATTTCTCTGGCAATTTATGGGTGCCCTCCCAGAAAAACAGTATCTATTTTGCGGTGGTCCAGTCATCAAGCAATTTTTCGACATCTCCGTAGTTATTGAAGTGGTAGTCGGAAGGGGCCAAGTTTGGTGAGTACGATGGGTGAGGCAAGAATTCACAGCCAATTGCAGAAATGGTGTCCCCGACCTCTTTCACGGTGTGTGATGGGACGTTGTCGTGCTGCAAAATCACTTTTCCGTGTCTTGTAGCCCATTCTGGTCGCTTCTCGATCCTTGCATGGTTCAAATTGTTCATTTATTGACGGTAGCGAACGGTATTAACTATTTCACCAGGTTTCAGAAGCTCATGGTACACGACATCCTTCTGATCCCACCAAATGCGTAAAGGTATTTTTTGTCTTCTTTTCAAAGCGATTCGGTCTTGTGGTCCTACACAACCCACGATTTTCTGCGTTTTGGGTTCTTGAAATATATCAATTTTCTGTCACCAGCTACGATCCGATGCGAAAGAGTGTTTCTTTCATACCGATTAAGCAAAACTTCACATACAGTTTTTCGCTTTTCCATCTGTCTGCCATTCAGCTGATGTGGAACCCATTTTCCTGCCTTCTGGATCTTTCCCATGGATGCAGATGATCACAAATGGTTCGGAGACCAACATTTATCGTTTTTGCCATTTGCTGTTCAGTTTGCATATCGTCCTCTTCCAACAATGCTCGCAATTCGGCGTCTTCAATTTTTTCCGGCGACCCGGCCGTTCTTTGTCTTTCAAGTCGAAATAACCACTTTTGAATTGTCTAAACCAACGCACACAAGCGTCTTGCACTGGGACATTATTACTGTAAGTTTCCACAAGTATTCAACGGCTTACACTCATGTGTTTCCTTTTATTGAATAAGAAAAGCGGTGCGTGCCGCAAATGCTCTTCATTTGGCATGTTTACCACACGAAAAAAATATAATACTAACTAGAAGTCTTTAGCGTTTTGAAAGGTACTGTCGTAGCAATAAAATGACATAAGAGATTAGATTGTGAGCTGACACATGTTTCCAGCGCCATCTCTTAAAAAAATATTAATAGTCGCATTAATTCATTAATTGAAAATAAATTAGTTCCAAAATTTTCTTTTTTAACGAGTAATCTAGATATATTGTTTTGCATCGTTGTTTTACTTACTCTTATTGACGGTTTCTTTTGGATTTTACTAAATACTTTCTCCAGCCTTTTCAGCAATGTTACAAAAGCTGGCCTCATCGCATCGTCTCCCCAGTCGGTTGATGGTAATACGTATGACATATAGTACTGCAATCCCCTACAAGCCATGGACTCAGGATCATACGGTGATACTTTTAAAAGAGCATGAGCTATATCTGCTAACCTCTATAAAATCAAACAAAATATTAGAGTAACAAGTTAATTTAAAATTTTATTCTTTTCTATTTACCACGTGAGATCGACAATCTAAAACTTCAATAGCTTTACCCTCTCCATCCTTTTTGGTAATTTCAGCAATTCTTTCTTTCACTTTTAGTACAAATTCTCCCACTAAAGATAACAATACATCCCTACAAAAATAATGTTATCATTCAATGAAGTTGTGAAAGTAAAGGATGTGGCAAATATCACTCTATCATTTTGTTTTGGTGTCATTTTTTGTTTTTCATGATATTTCTGGCGGTTTGGGTTTAGTTGTTGTGTAATGCAGACATGCAAATTTTATTATGGTGTATAAATAAGTGCTAAAAGAACGCAGTTAAATTGTTCTAATTTATGTTAACTTGAATTTAGGCGAAAATATCCTAACCGTCCGGGGCCTCTTAAAACGACAATTTATAGTTTATTCAAGTAATTAATTTCAAGAATTTGTAACAGTGGGATAGGATCCTTCTAAGATTGAAATTGTTCAAGGCCTGTTGCCTGCAGACAATAATAAGCGATTAGAATACTGTAATGCCATTATAAATCATTTTCATCAAATTACCAATTCTCATACAAAATTAATTTGATGACTCTGGATTATTTTTGATAGGTATTTTTGAAGGAAAAGGTTTACATAAATAAGCCCTAAACCATACAGCAACTTAAGGACTACATCGGTGCTGAAAACGCTGCATTAACACAAGATATGTTAACAAAAGGTATGAAAAATGTGTTAGAAATGGCACAAAGTTGCATTGCTGCTAATGGCTTTGATTTAGTGGAGATATTTTTCAAAAATTTAAATCGATTTTTTTTAATCCAATATCCCGTTTATTGTTAAGTGTCGGGAGGTTTTTTGGATTGCCTATGTTAAGGCTTATCCAAATATCGACCATGATATACGTCGATTAACTTCAGTTATCTAGAACTGAAGTTCGACGCGATGTGGCTTCCCATTGGGTTATTGAAATAACGGATCTTTCAAATTGAGCGGCTTTTTTAATTCTTGAATAAAACAGCTGGCGTTGTAAATTTGCCCAAGTCTAGTGTAATGTATGACATTTATAAAAATGGAGTTGCATACAATAGAACGCGAATAATCGCGTTGCATTATTTTATGAAAATGGGCGGTCAGTGAAAAATGTTTTTAGAAAATTACGTGATATTTTCGGTTTTCACAATAGTCCATCAGAAAGCACTATCTATCGAATTGTTCAAACATTTCAAGAAACTGGTTCGATAGAAGATAAAAGAAGAGCAATATATAGTCGTAATGGTCTTTCACAAGAGCATATTGATTTGGTAGGTAAAACTGTTGCTGAAGACCCAGACATTTCCATTAGTCGACGTTAACAATAATTAGGACTCAGCGAATTCACAACATAGCATATGTTACGAAATGATTTAGCTCTGAAGGCATATTAGGTTCAAATAATGCAGAAACTAAAGCCACTGGATCATTCAAAAAGTCATGCATTTTTGAATCAATGAAGAAATAGGATTTTTTTCAAAAAAATATCTTCATTAGAAGTACATTTTGAAATTGGTGGCTAATAAACAAAATTGACGCATCTGATTCATGAGAAACCTTTACATTCTAAATGAGTTACTGTTTGGTATTCATTATGGTCAGGAGGTCAATTGTGCCGTATTTCTTTCAGAATGCTGATGGTGAAGCAGTAATTGTGAATGGTGTTCGATATCGTGATATATTTGGATTTTTGTGGGCTGAATTGAATAATATTATGAATAATAATGATATTGATAATAATGAATAACATTGATCTGGAGGATATGTGGTTCCAACCGGATGGCGATTTGAGATTATGTGATTTGACACCGTTGGACTATTTTTTTGGGGTTACGTGAAAAGTCAGGTCTATAAGAACAATTTACAATCGATTCCTGAACTTAAGAATGAAATTATTCGAGTTATTGGTGAGATAGAGCCACGGTTATGCGAAAATATCATCCAAAATTTTGACAAAAGAGTGGACGCCTGTGAAGCTGCAAGAGGTGGTCATTTGGCAGATATTGTCTTTCGTGTTTAAATGTTATACACTATGCTTTAATTATCAATAAAAGGTTTTTTGAAATCAACGCAAATTCCGTGTTTTATTCAAGAATTAAAAAAAAAGCTCAATTTGAAAGACCCTTTAAATATATAGAAAAAATCTTAAACATTTTTTCTTTCAAAAGTTTTAAATAATCACAATAGTAGGGTGACATTTGCCGTTGTATACTTCAAATATTAACCTTGGTCTTCTATATTCTGCTCTAAGTATTTCGCTGTCTTCAGTATCATGTTCATACATACTTTTAGTTCGGTTATGTTCGCTCATAAATTTAGAATGAGAATCATCTTCAAAATCAAATCCTGGAGAGTAAGGTCCTCGGTAGTTTCTCTGACTGGAGCCTTTATGTTCTGGGCTTGACCGATAAGGTCCATTGTAGACCCTAAATCATAATATTGTACTGGATTAGTGTGGATTATATAAAAAAGACAATTTTTGTCTAAATTTCGTGTTTGATGTTTGTTTTCAGTGCGTTTTGGTTTTGTGTGTTGAATATTTAATAAGTCTTGAAAAATATGGTGCTTTATTTTTAAATCAAAGAATATTGCAGTGGAAACGTATAAATCAACTACTTAAGGCAAACGTGATGCACTTCAATGAATAAAAACGATGTTTTAACGTATAGGGTTTATTTAGATGGTTTACTTAAGCTATTAGAAACAATGAATCTCGGATAATAATGATATGATTTGTAGATTATTAAATGCTGAAATTGAAGTATTGGTTTCTATTTATAAGACATTGTTATTATTATGTTCATCTTATATTTTTTATTAATCTCCATGGTAGTCGGGGTTTGCAATCCAAGGCTACAATGTTTGCACTAAACAAGAGGGTTTAGCCGAGGATTAATTCAAGCTTAAAATTTTTCTAACTATATTTGCTGTACCCAGTACAGCAGCCTTCTGCATGACTGCCATATGTTTATGATATAATTCAAGCTTATCTTTGGCGATTTTACAGTCGTTTGTTATCAGCCCATTTGTAAATATTACTACTGGTATAATTAATGTCTGAATGATTGTGGCGTGTTCATATATTTTTTTTTTATTTGGGTTCATTTAATTGTCAATTTAAGTATCATTGACATACACAAAAAATATATTTACTTCCTGTCTTCTCATAATTTATAGAAATTAATATAATTTATTTTTAGATTCGTTTTGAAAACGGGAGGAGAATATTTCCCGAAACGTTAACGTTAAAAGTTTGTATATTTTTTAGAACATTTTTTTATTTTTAAAATTTTATTCGTTAGGCAAATTTATTACAAAAAAAAAATACTGAGAAATTTGTCTCCGTTTGGTTTTTTTTTGTTTTTACCCAGTGATTCTTTATTTACATAAGAACAGATATTTTTAATATTTTTGAGTTTTAGATCGTGGCAAAAAACCCAAATAAAGAAAAAATATACTGGTATAATATTGACATATCTGAGTTTTTACATGTCTGCTAGTTCTACAGCTAACGGTTGATATGTTCACTTTTTCTCGGCAATGGTCTTGGTCAAATTCTGGTCTAACGGTACCGCCACATCGATAATAAGTGCTTTGAGTGTCTTTCTGTCGATTATAACAATATCGGGACGATTAAGTACCGCCCGATCAGTAATCATTGCCGTAACCCGCAAAATGTTCTGGTTTCTGGAAACCTGTTCTGGTTTCCACTTATAATAAGGTATTTCTACGTCCAACAGATCATATTTTTTCAATAATGCTTAATGTATCACCTTAGCAATGTCGTTAAATGCATATAGTCTGTTTGAGCCAGGGCAGGACAACCACCGCTTATATACTGTATTGATTCTAAATCTTGTTTACATAAACAACATTTTGGATCGATATTTTGTTTTAATATATGTTTTATATATGCTCTGGTATTTATGAACTGATCTTGGATAGCACATAGGAAACTTCTGTCTCTCCATAAAGTCCCGATGTTCGAAGCCATTCTGTAGAGTATTTCTTATTAATCTGTTCAGAATAGAGGAAAGCTGCAAAGCGATCATGGAGCTCATTTCCTTTCCAAATTGAAGTGCGCCCCTGAGGAGTTATATGACCTGCCTCATTAGTTGCTTATACTAGATGGAGGGGACTATAATTACTATATATCTACAGACAGCTTTATGAAGATTACTCTCTTTGCTGAGAAAATAGGATCTTAGCCGATCCTCCTGTCGACGGCACATTACTATAGCACACAAATATAGCTGCTGGGTGGAACTTCTTGGGTGATGCATACGATGTTTTGATAATTTGGCTCTTATTTTCTGATCAAATGCTTTCAAAGAGGTGTTAGACCACTTTATTACAGCAAACGTATAAGCAGGCACAGGTAAAGCCCAAGTGTTCATTGGCAATATTTTATACCTGGCGCTGATGAAAGATTTGCATATTCTTTCAACTCTAGTTATCACCCGTTTTTAATCATTTTCCTAGCTATTATATGAGATATTCCTAACAACTGCAATGATGCGGAACATACAGAAAACATACAATTAAATGAAGATATTGTTATTCGTAGTCTCAAGAGTGGAGAAAATTATAAGTATGAGTATCTTGGCATGAACCAAGATATTTATAATTTTCTCCACTATTAAGACTACGACTAACAATATCTCCATTTAATTGCCTGTTTTCTGTATGTTCCAATATCTGCCCCTTGCGGACATAGACAACTGCACACTTATCGAGGCTAAACTCCATGCAGATAGTATCTCTAAAACTTTTGACAAGCTTTATTTCACTTCGAAGATTATTAGAGTTTGATGCATATAATTTTAGATCGTCCATATATAATTGATGTGATACCTTAATTTTTTTATTTCTTTTCATCACATATTTTTCTTTTCAGATTTCTTTTCAGCCCATGCTGGACATTCTACTTAATGGTGTTAAGCCATACAGAACTATAGAAGACATAAACTATCACCGTGAAATATTTCCCTGCGTATTCGTATCTCCCCAGTGGTGTACGAGATGTTATTATTCTTTACATAGAGGCGGGTTTTCTATTTATTCATACAAGCAGAAAGAAATTTTACTAGAGTTGGTTGAATCTTATACAAAGAAAGGACATAGCGGAGCCATGGGTGTGGCACAGAGTCGAAGGCTTTTTTATAATCAATCCACGTCATTGATACATTGTAGGATTTTTTCCGTACTTGCTCTGTTATTATCTCATCAATTACAAGTAAGTCCTTACAACCTTGGCTACTTTTACGGCATCCATTTTGCTCAGGCGGTAAAAGACTATTTTCCAATAGAAGTTCATTTATTTTGGATGAAATAATAGAGGTAAGGATCTTGTAGAGAGTTGGTAGACAAGTTATTGGTCTATAATTTTTTAGGTTTAAACGGTCCTGTCCCTTTGACAACATATATGTCATTCCCATTGTCACGTATTCAGGTATGTTATGTCGCGCTTTTGTGAAATTTTGAAAAAAGCGTCCCATTACTACTAACAAGATACTTCCACCACACTTTTTGGTTGCCATCGATACCTGGTGCTTTCTAGTTAAGTGTTTTTTGGATTACCTTTTTTACATCGCCTCTCGTTATTATAACTTGTGGCATTTCCTTTAGGTTTTGTCTGGTTTCCTCTTTTTCACGTATCCAATAAGCTTGTCCATGGTGGGTTCTTGGAACTGACAAAATATTTGACCAATATTTGATTATTGTATTCTCGGTGTGTATTTGTTGCTGTTCTGTTTTTTCTTGTTTTCTTGTTGTGTTCAGTGGTGAAGTATTTTTAACATCTTCATATAATTTTGAGAATTTCTCATAAGCCCTGGCTCGTTATAACAAAGCGAACATACAGGAATGCCAGTTAAGACATGGCATTTATTTTCAAAATTATGATAAATAAATCCATGTAATCACCTGCATAATAGTGATCATTTTTAATGACCATCGATAATTCATAAGCTGAGCATGTTAGTATATTAACAAACTTTGAAGCTACAGCTATATTTCGGCTATTAAATCGTTTAGAAAATTAAGATAGTTGCTCAAACCAACATTTTCTTTATAGAATGGGTATTTGAAAATGAATAGTGATTTGAACAACATTATTTAGAGATTATGCTACATTTTAAAACAGTTAAATTTGAATTGTCTCATATCATTAGTCAAGACATGAGACACCTGCAGATTAATAGTTTTTCATAAATATTTTATATTTCTTGATCGTAGCGATATACTGTAATTTTATTAGAACTAGTAGAATTATTAACTATAGAACTATAACTATTAGAACTGCGATAAAATATGATATATATATATATATATATATATATATATATATATATATATATATATATATATATATATATATATATATATATATATATATATATATATACGATCGATCGGGGCCATTTTAATGACTTATGCTACCTAGTGGGTATATATATATATATATATATATATATATATATATATATATATATATATATATATATATATATATATATATATATATATATATATATATATATTATAATTATTCACGTATGGATTCTGGTGGGCCACGCGAAATGCAGTTAGAGGCTGTTGATTTGTTGTTGCTGTTAGCCTTCCTTTGCGCCCATACTGATTTCATTCTTTCACTATGAGCTTTTTTCCTTTCATCAGAACAAGTTGTTCCGGTGTTCCTACATCCTTCTCTTTGGTCAACCTTCTATACGTTAACCTTGTGTCTGAAACAGTTTCTATCCTGAATTTCACTTTGTTTAATATTTGCTGATGTTAGCTCATCTTTAATTGTAGCAATCCATTTAATTGTTTCTATTTTAGGTCTATTCCTATTTTCATAAAATTCAGCTATTTGTCTAGTGAGCCTACTCAGATTCATCCATTTTTTGTGCCTGTAAAACTTAAGAATTTTTTTCTCATATCGCTCTGTATATCTGTATATTGTTTGATTTCTTTGGTTTTCTCGAAGTCGGTATGTTGCGCTATTTACTTATTTGGGGCCTAAGATTTTTCTTTCTCTCTTTTCAACCTCCTCGATGTTTTTCTATTCAAAATGAGTGTTTCTGCACCACATAAACATTCTGGCTTAATAACTGTGTTCAGACAATCTATTTTGATGTTGGTTCTCCCCAGTTTAATGGACTGGTCAATATTCAGGGCAGATTTTTTTACACGCCACTCCTGTTTTACTTTTTCTAGAACACAGTTAAATAAGAGTGGCGAGTCCATCCCCTTGTCTCACTCCAGTTTTAATTTCAAAAGGCTCTGAGATGTCCCCCATGAATTTAACTTTTGACCTTGTGTTAGTTAGTGTTGCTTTAATAATTGCCAACGTTTTCAGATCTAGTCCTTGTTCTTTCAAGATTTGGAATAAAGATCTGCGGTCAATAGAATCATATGCTTTTTTGAAATCAACAAATGTACAGACGAGATTTTTATTGTATAGGTTTTGATGTCTTATGATCAACTTTAGATTCAGGATCTGTTCCGGGCAGGATCTGCCCGGTCGAAAACCTGCTTAATATCCATCAATTTTAGGTTCTACTTGTCCCTGTGCTCTGTCCCTGTTCTCTTGTAACATACCCCATTTTGTAACAAACTGGGAGAAGAGATATCCCTCTGTAGTTGTTTACATCTGTTCTATCTCCTTTCTTATGCAGTGGATGGATTAGAGCATCTTTCCAATCGTCCGGAATCGGTTCGGTTCGCCAAACTTCTTGAAGAATTTTGGATATTTCCTTGATTATTCCTGCTCCAGAGGATTTTAAAAGTTCAGCAGTGATTCCATCTTCACCAGAAGTGCCAGTCGCGTTGGTACGGATGGCAAGAGAAGCGGCCTGCCGCTGCAGTGCCGAAACCGCATCGGAGCGGTAGATGGTTCGATTCCAGCGCTCGGATGGTTGTTTTTCTTTCTTTCTTCTGTCTGTTTACTTCCTAAATGTTTGTGATTGTTTCTAGGCAAGAGTGTAAAATCCGACAACGAATTACCCCGCAGTCACGCCAGTTAAAGGCAGGGTAAGGCCGGATAGGCACATAACCAAGGGTTCATAGCCCGAGGGGGGTGCTGGCCTGGGTTTGTTGGAAGCTGATGACCGTGGTTCGGAACCCACGTTAAGCTGTAGGTCCAGTCGCTAAATAGCCTAGTTGCTGATGTGCCTCGAACTCTAACAGTTTACTTTTTTTTTACCTGCACCAGAAGCCTTGTTATTTTTAAGTCGTTTGATTTGCCTAATTATTTCATCTTCATTCAGTGGTAATGAATCTGGGTTTGTTTGTTTAGGATTTAGTGTTGGTAATCTGTTTAAGGGCTCAGAGCAGTTTAGTAGTTGTTCAAAATATTTGGCAAGTTCTTTGCAATTGTCTTGGTTATTTAGATCTAATTGTTCGTTTTCCTTTCGGAAGCTTTTGAGGTTGATAGCCTGTTAATTTAGTTTGAAATGTTTTGTAAAAATATCGTGTGTTATTTTTTTGAAAATCTTTTTCTATTTCATTATATTGATTGTTTTCATATTTTCTTTTAGTTTATCTAATTAGTTTCGATGTTTCTTTTCTTACTTCCAAAAAGATGTTATAGTTAGTTTCTGTTTTACTAGTTAGTTTCTGTTTATTTCGCTTTAATACTGCTTGCTCGCAAACTTCATCCCACCACGGATGCTTTTTACGTTTTTGTAAAGGGACCAACTTTAAGGCTGTTTTAATAATTTTTTGTTTCAGTTCTTGCCAGTTCTGTGCTGGTTCTCGATCAAGCTCTTCTGTTAGGGTTGGTTTTATTTTCGTAAGGTCGAACCTGGGGATTAGTAGTCTCTTTTTAATAGCATTTCGAGATTTTAAGCTAAGTTTGAGTCTAGTCAAGTAGTGACCCGTATATATATATATATATATATATATATATATATATATATATATATATATATATATATATATATATATATATATATATATATATATATATATATATATATATAAAAGAATGACTTTTTTAGTGGGTCCAAACTTTAAATTCGAATAAAACAACAACGAAATTAAATGTCTTGAAGCCATTTATTTTATGTGAAATAACATTCAATGGCATTAATGTTTGAAAACAATTTAGGACAAATGTCGGCCGGGGCTACTTTTAATAAAGCGCTTCTAAAAATTCTGTCAATCCAATTTCCGGCCACTTTCCAAGCAATTGGGGTTTAATGTCCGCAATTATCCGAGTTATGTTGGCATAAGGTATGTTGACTAAAGGTGTCAATAGTAGTTGGTTATAACCTCAAAGAAAATAATTTAAAGTCATTAAATAACATGACCTGCCTAATTAACACTTTTTTCATAGACATTTTGCGACATTTTTGACATTTTTTCGACAATTTGCAAGCGTTGGTCTGGTGTTATAAGTTCCATGATGATTTTCAGTTCGTTTGACAGCGACCACTACCAGAATTTGGGACACACTAAAAAATTTGGCCTTCAAAAACTTCGGGTAGCACAGAGGGGAATGGAAAGATGTATGCTTGGTATTACAAGACGAGACAGAAAGTCCTGCGCATGAATCAGGGAACAAATGAAAGTCTGTGACATCATTGGGAGAGTAAAGCGATTGAAATGGAGATGGGCAGGCCATATAGCGAGGTAATGGGATGACAGATGGACCAAGGCAATCCTGGAATGGATACCGCTTGATCGCAAACGTCCGCGAAGAAGACCGAAAGCACGATGGATTGATGACATCGTTAAGAATATTGGACCAGAGTGACAGAGGAAAGCCCAGGACCGTGAAAGTTGGAAACATGCTGAAGATGTCTTCATTCTGCATTGGATCGACATGGGCTGATAATGATGATATGATGATATATATATATATATATATATATATATATATATATATATATGCTGATAATGATGATATGATGATATATATATATATATATATATATATATATATATATATATATATATATATATATATATATATATATATATATATATATATATATATCTTGCCTCAAGGTCAGAAACCGATCTTGGGAGACGCTTGCTGGCTGGCGCTCTGGATGGCGGATGAAGGAATGGCAAAGCACGACGTGGAGTACGGGTGTTCACAATTTCACAATTTTTCGGTCATATATATATATATATATATATATATATATATATATATATATATATATATATATATATATATATATATATATTATAAAAAATGTTTTATTTGAAGTATTGCCCATCGCTAGCTATGCATTTTTTCCACCTGTCATCATAATTTCTGCATGCCACGCCAAAAAAACTGTTACGCTTTTGAGGCAAGGCAGTCAAACCGCGTCATTTCCTTGTTGACATCTGACAAAAATTTTCAACTCATAACAATGCAAGTTTCATACAACAGCACATTTCAAGAAAACTGCTACAGAATTGCATAGAATGCTTGTCGGGGCTTAGGGTGAGCATACTTTTCGTAAATCACAGTGTTTTGAATGGTTTAAAAAATTGAAAAATAGCGATTTTGACGTGAGAAACGAAGAACCGAAAAAGTTTGAAGACAGTTAATTGTAACCATTGTTGAATGAGGATGATGCTTAAATGCAACAACAACTTGCTCTATTGATGATACGAGAAGCCACTTCTATACGTTTGAAAGCCATGGGAAAGGTCCAGGAGATGGAAAAATGGATTCCACATGAACCGAATGAGACACAGCAGGAATACCGAAAATCCACTTGCAAAATGCTGCTCTCCAGGTACAAAAGAAAGTCATTTCTCCATCGAATTGTGACTGGCGATGAAAAGTGGATATATTTTGAGAGTCCTAAGCGTAAAAGGTCATGGGTAACTCCAGGTGAACCATCGACGTCGAATGTATGACCAAATGGCTATAGACGGAAGACTGTGCTCTCTGTTTAGTGGGATCAGAAGGATGTGATCTATTATGAGCTGCTAAAACATGGCGAAACCATTAATACTGAACGCTACCCACAACAAATGATTGATCGGAATCAAGTTTTGCCTGAAAAACTTCCAGAGCATCAAAAAAGGCAACACAAAGTGATTATGCTTCCCAATAATGCATCGTGACACATAGCAAGTGTGTGGACGAGCAAGAGTTTGAGTTGGACTCTTCAGTCGAAGCGGACGCGGAAGCAAGTCGAACATTTGAAAATGCAAAACGGGATTTTGGCGAAACGTCGTGACTCTTCACAGAATGAACGGATTGACACCGGAATGATTTAGAAATATTATCTACCATCCGTGAAAATATTAAATGTAACATATATATATATATATATATATATATATATATATATATATATATATATATATATATATATATATATATATATATATATATATATATTTTTGTAAAATCTCGACGTTTTGAAGCCATTGTCAAGAGCATTTAGCTGATATACTCCCCAGAGTTCACTACTAGAAAAGAACGTGGTCGGCGCCACCTCTGCATTAATAGGTAAGGTTGTGGGTGGACCGCTTGGTTGAGGGGCGGGGATGAGACGGAATGTGGACGTTCACCCCCACCCTCTCTCATCCCAACCAATCATTAAAATATTGTTATAATTACATTACGATTTCTTTTGCCTTGTTGATTGCTTTTTGTGTTAATAAATCTTTATTAATATTATTTTTAGTAAAAAAAAACAATGTAGAAAAATATATCATGGAATAAATTTAAGGTCATTAAATAACAATAATCATATTTATGTTTAGACAAGCATAAAACTATTAGACCGAATATTTATCCGAAATCCATTGCTTTCATATTCCATAATTTTGAACGTACAAATAGTAGTTGTGTATTTTGCCTAAAGTATCATTGTAAAACAAAGTAACTGAAACAAAAATGTCAAGCTAAAATGCAACACCACCTACCTTTTGGAACTGAATCTGCAAATAAAAAAATACAAAACGTTAAAAACAGAAGCGTGATGCGATGGGTCAGACACTGTCATGAAATGGCGCCCCTTTTTGCGATATTCAAGCAACTAAGTCATCTCTAAAACAGTAAACTAAAGGTCAGCATGAAATGGCTCTCATGCACCAACTGTATTTGCGGGATGCAAGTCGATGTTTGCATGATGGCCATTCAGCCCACCTTCTTCCTATTGATCTATTTAACTAAAATAAAATAAACTCTAACCCATCTGGGTAAGTTTGGTGTTTTTATAAAAACCGAACATCAAATGTGGATTGTTTTACTCTAGTTATTCAGTTATTACGCTGGAGTATTATTAAAATTAGTGAACAGCAAACAATCCACACACTTTAGAAATAAACTAAGATAAAACACAGATGGCACTTCGTTTTTTTTATGTTCTCTGTTTTATTACATTACTTCTATTTAAAGCCACCCATATATTTTATCTTAGCATCTAATATAATCTACATCATTCAAAATAATGTTTGAAAATTATTTACAATAGATCAAAACAGTAATTTATTAGATGTTATTTAATAGGATACCTTTTAAACTACTTGACTATTAGTATTAAATTAGATATTATGAGCATTAAGACGCACAAAATAACATAAAATAACCAGCCTCTACGGAATTCAGGAGTCTTGCCCCCAAGAATCTAGTCTTAGTCTGGTAGAGTGGTAAAGGGTTTAAGATTTTTAACATTTTGACATTCATTAATCTTCTAGATGGAGTATTTCTTTCAGAACTACGATGTATTGGATTCTTTCGGTTTGTTTGCTTTATCTTTGAAGGACATAATAACAAAGGTGGGATTAGAATTTATCAGAAACTGTAACAAAACTCTTATGTTATTAGTATAATATGAAACAATTAGGTGAATTTTGTGTTTATTATAAATTTATTTTTGAACTATTTGTCTATTCCTCTGCAATTTGGAGTTTGAATTATTTACCTTAAAACAATTTGTTCTGGATGTGAGCAACTTGAGAAGATGAGCATTACTTTTCAAAATGTTGGACTTATAGTTTTATTATTCTATATTTTATTATTAAAAATAGTGTGGTTGCATTGTACTCCCAAGAATATATGTTTGTTTTGATTAAAGATTTGTTTCGGACAAAATGGTTACTGTATTATAATTATGTTAGAAAGGTGGCTTTACCAGGAGAGTTATAATTCAGGATTAATTTTATGGCTGCCTAATTACAGAACATGTAGCAAAAAGAACACAGGATTAAATTACTTAACATGTTTCCTTACACATCTTCCAATTTATGCCGAAGTACCGAAATTCCGAAGGGAACATAAGACATGATTAAAATAATTTCATTTTTCAATATACACTTGTAAAGGGTTAACAATATTTGGTGTAACAATGATAAAATAATGATGTTCATTCAGATCAGCGATTACTTCGTCACCTGAGAAATGAGTTTCTTGTTAATGTTCCTCAAGTTAGGGAATAAAAATAACACAGATGGTCATGATTTTTGTGACTTTGTTGAGAATGCTCTTTTTGCATTTTATTTAGGTAGTTATTAAAACACCTTTTCACATACATGACCTCACACGACCCATTTTTAAGTACCTGCTCCCCCTTTATATCATGGCGTCATTGAAATTATTTGTACTGACTTTGGACTGGACAATGTATGAATTACCACAAGACCGTAGAGGGGGTATTTCCACAGTATTCCACGACAGTAGGTCAACAAAGTAATAATGACTGGCCTCATAGAAATTCTTTTGAACCTGGTACTTCAAACATAAAATATGCTCTCCTTGTTAACCCAAAAAGGTGCTTCTTCTCCATCTCCATATTAAGCTTGGACTAATGAGAAACTTTGCCAAAGCCATGGATAAAGAAGGTAATAAAAGAAATATTTCCGCCATTAAGTAAAGCAAACTAAAAGAAGGCATATTTATTGGACCTCAAATAAGGAAGCTTCTAGGTGATTTCCGTTTTCAAGAAAAATTTAATAAAAGGAATTTGTCAGCTTGGAAGTTTTTTGTAAGTATAGTCAAAGGATTTCTGGGCAACAAGAAAGATGAAAACTATAAAAACCTCATAAATAAACTCTTGAAAAACTATGAAAGCTATGCATTTTTCAAACTCCCATTTGGATTTTTCTGGAAAATTTGGGTGCAGTAACAATGAGAGAGGCTTCAACAGGTGATTAGGACTCTGGAAGCAAGATACCAGGGACGCTGGAACCCATCTACACTGGGCGACCACTACTGGTTTTTAAAAAGAGATGATGCTACAGAACGCAAGAGGAAAATGTGAACGTTTTTATCGCTGTATGACATCTAATGTAATACATTTTTTATTCACATAATCCTCAGTAATGTCTTTGCATATATTTAACACGTTTATATTAAGGTAGTAGTCTGGTAACTTGAGTTGTAAAATTGATTTTTTTTCTATTTATTTCGATAGTGAAATATATTGAGAGTACATTGTCAAAATTTTAGACCGAAATTTGAAACATTAATGAAGTTATAATGCATATTTAAGAGTGTCTGTAAGCGGTCCGACTCCTCTATTGTTTGCGCGTATCTTTTATACCTAGTTAGAACATTTCATACCATTGGGATTCCTAAAAGGTATACCTGTGTATTATATATATATATATATATATATATATATATATATATATATATATATATATATATATATATATATATATATATATATATATATATAATACACAGGTATACCTTTATATATATATATATATATATATATATATATATATATATATATATATATATATATATATATATATATATATATATATATATATGTATTTTGTTGTGACTACTACCTTACTTACCTATTTTGTGACTACTACCTTAAATAAATATTAGTTTTTAAAAATATGTGGTCTCCTTTTTTTTGCTTGCACCACCGACCTCCTGTAACAAAAAAACTGTACATGTTACAGTAATAAGCTGATTATTTTCGAATTTAGATGACAAAATACTTGATATACACCTATTTTCATCAATGTTACCTCAAAAAAGTTGTTTTTACCTCAAAAAAGTCAATTTGTTGACCTGTGTAATTTCTGGAGGTCAGATCTAAAGAATATGGAGGGTGTACGAAATTTTTGAAACCAGCGTTGTAGATCAAAGCAGTGGATCCAAATCTAGTGAGTTGGGGCGTCATACAAGTGAATCTAAAGTAAGGCTTTAGATGAATCTAAAGCCTTATCTCATTTTCCCCGTTTAAATTGTTTATTTCTTCACGAAGTTCGGGAATAAGATTAGCATAATATTGGTTTGAGTGTGTATCTATGCAGAAAGTAATTAATAAGACAACCATCACAGTCCCAAAAATTGTCGCCTTGATCTTGATAGTAGAATAATGGGCCGACATTTTCGTAGAGGCAGTGAGTATTTTTGTCTTGGTTGGTTCAACGTGATAGATCGAGGTTTCATGCATCATCACAAATATTTGTAAAAATGTCTCAGTTATCGTCAAATTAAGCATAGGGTGAACATTCTAGGCACCGAAGGAGAAGGTACTTTTCGAAACCCAATTCATAATGCAAATTTTTACAACATTATTTACTGAAAATTTACTTTGATCATTAAATAGTAAGTGAGAGTTTTCGGGACTCTCACAGCTGGTGCAGGTTCATAAGACTCGCTCTTGAATTAAAAATTCAGATATTTGTTTCAATTACATGCTATTAAGTCTTAGTATGACTATTATTTGTCACAGTTTGAATTGTTTGTGGCGATGAACTTATTTTACAGAGATAATTTACGACAGCGCATATTAAAATTTATAAAACTTGAACCAATCAAGACAAACAATTGAAATATTCCATGCATGTCAATAAATTACAATTGAACATTGTTTTAATTGTCGGTTTAATATTACTATGTTAAGAGCAATAATTCGTATATGTTTCTCCTGTATCACATATTATTACCCATAAATATGTTTATTCTGATTATTTTTATATCATACATTATTATTACATTATTTATTACTATTATAATTTAATTTATATAAAAATCAAATTCTGCGCGCAAATATCAAATTCTGCGTATATGTTTAATTTAGAGGGATCAGATAGATTTTAGATTGATTTTATTTAGAACGCAAAAAAATAGATTTTACTATGAACATTGGCGATTTTAGAAGTATACCTCTTAAAAATTGTAATCTAGAAACAGTAAAGGGGTATATTTATCTTTGAGCTGGAGAGAACCAAACAGTGGAAGTAATTAGAAGAACTAGATTGGCTTGAGTAGGTTTCGGGAAACTTGAATTGATATTAAAAAACAACAGGATGTTCTAATATTTGAAGACCAGAGTGTACGATTAATGTATCCTCTTTGATCTAGATTATGACTCCCAGACATTGACACTTATTACTAATACTAATACTAAATTACTACACTTATCATTAATACTAAGAAAATAATTTAACGAAATTTTGAATAAAATCGGCGGGCTATACCGGAAACGTTTTGCACCGAGCAGAGATAGGTGGAAGAACTTGAGGGAGGGAAAAGATTGTTTGCTTGAAATAAAATTGGAAGCCAATTGAAAATGGTTTCACATGTGGTTCTGATTAAAATAGATGTTTTCGGACAAAGTATTGAAAAAAATGTTCGTAAATATTTAATGATTTTATCTATGACTTAATGTAGGTTTTGAACCACGCTTATTAGCTACTATTTAACCCCTGTTAGCACCACTACGAACACAAACCTTCATTTCTTCTTAACCTTTTAATTTCTCGAAAAGCTCTCCACTAAGTAACCTTCATGAAAGATCTCTTAGAAAGTATCTGGCATTAACTAGCCTGGTTTCAAGAATTCCTTGTTGAACTTTACATTTTGTTTCGGGAGCTGCGGTTGCCTTCTTGAGGTCATTGTCGGTACTAATGGCTACCATTAGTCAAATTTACTAAATACAAACCTCCATACAACGTGAGTTGGAGTTAAAGCTGCATCATCTATAGTTTAAATAAGTTTATGATACTGCTTTGTTTTGGTCTATCACCAATGAACAAAAATCTGAGCGAATACTCATTTATAAGGTATTCTTAGGGAATGTGGTGTTGTACTACCAGTATAATTTGTTTTTAAAATTCATTCAAAATGCACAGTTGGTTTCTGTAAATTCAACTCGTGTGCCACCAAACGAACACTTAACCAACGATCAGAGTTAGAAATTCTCGCAATTTGGCCATATTTTCATCGATTGAGAATCGCGTTGTCATCAAATTCCTCGAAAAATATTACTAGTCATCATCGAATACTTTGTATCTAAAAATTGCTTGCAAACATTATGCCCATGTGTTTTTAGGACTCCAAAAATGTGTATAGGAGGAGTTGACCATTCATTATATTTGTTCGATTTGGCTCGATCTAAAATTCATATTAAGTGAACTTTTGACGGTGGAATTCCTGAGATTGTGATGACAGTATTCAATATAATGAGTACCAAAACAATAATGATGATGAGTGCCAAAACAATGATTTGATGTGCTAGTTGTTAAACTTTTGTCCTTTACGGACTTTATCTCGAGTAAGTAAACGTATTTACCAAGTCATTTTATGTATTTTTCCTAAATCAACAGTTGCATAATGCATCTCTCATGATGATGTAGATGTTTGACATTTGAAGGTTCATGTATTTGCGCTGAATCTTTTGGTAGAATAATAAACACGGTTTTTGAAGGAGAAAAGGATATACTGTAATATTCAGATCCCTGAATAGTAATCCAATATCAAGTCAATAAAAGGTATCCTTGTTATTTTAGAGGTAAATTGAAAGCTATACGCTTTTTATACAAGTCGTCCTAAATTTAATGTCCTATTCTTCTAAAAAACTGGCATTCATAGTAAACCACCCGAGCGCCAATAGTTGTCATTAAAGAAATACTTACTTGGTAAGTTCCGCACAGTTTTCAATAAGACACCGAATTGCAACCGAAAGCTGATTGATAATGTCCTTCTCATTCCTCTTAAAACGTTTTAAGGCATTTGCTATATAAACTGGGTTTTGGATTTTGTCTACATAAGAAGGAAGAATCGCTTCTAGAATTACCTAAATAAAAATGGTTTTGATCTGGCATATATTTATGTTTTTTGACAATGCTGAATGATGATGGCGGTATTATTCTACACTTACCAACATTTGGTATCCTCGACAACTTTCTGCTGAATATGATACGACCATTACGCACATTGAAATGCAATCTAATACGGTAACGTCGTTGTCTTCATCATGGTAACAAAAATCAATTGCTTTGACTGGTTCCTTTACAAGTTCTGCGATATTCAGAGGATCTGGAGATGGTGTTTCAAGACTACAAGTGATTATTAAAATTAAAAACCACATGCGATATGTAATTATAGGGCGAGGGTATAGATTTAACTTCCTTGCTTTAGATCCCGAAATCGGCACGGCACGGATCATATCAGGAAAATGATTTCATATTTATTCCCAGATATTAGTATTCTATAATTTGAGAGAAAATAGGAATATGTTATTCTGCTTATTATTATAATTATTTAAATAAGTAAATCTCAACAGATTAAAAAAATATTTGATAATGATTAAAACACTTGGTATTTGTTTCACAGGTATATTCAACATATTCTCTGACATCATTCGGATTCGCGACCATTCTCAAAGATAGTTATGTTTAAACTAAACTAAAGTTTCAGAACTCTGTCTAATGGAGGTCGGTTTTTTTCTAGACTGTCTCCTTATATTTATGACACTTTCAATAACTGGGGTATTACCGAAGTCTAGCTGGGTGTTTGTTTGATTTTTACCATCGTTTGTATATAGCGCTTTTTTAATTTCAGAAATTTCCAAGTAATTTAATAGCTTTTATTGCAGCTATGTATTAATTTGGTGTTAAAATTTAACCCGTTATTGGTGTTAAAAAATGGTTCTGGTCTATATAATGTTCGGCAAAGCCTGTCTTTCTTATGAAAAATTTAGTATTTGTGTTCTTTCATCTCAGTCAAAAAATTTAATTAACTCGTGAGAATTTTCGTACGATGATTTACTACGACATTCAACGAGGATTATATCAACAACAGTGCATCGATCAATTCACTTGGACTTTTGGAGATGAAGCACCATCTAAATCCACTGCCAGCATATCACTGGCTTAGTGAATTCAATCATGGCCTTCGTTCGCTCACGGACGAATTTAGAGACGGTTCCATCCAAAATCGGTTGTTGTGCCAGAAAACTTCGATACTGTACGCGAACTGATAAAGCAAGATCGTCATGTGACATAACGTGAGATTTACGACATTAACGGCATTCCTGGGCATTAGTATGGCAAACATACACAAGATTTTACATGGACATTTAGCCGTGAAAAATATTTGTGCGCGTTGGATTCTGCTTAATTTGACAATTGCTCAAAAAAAGGTTCGTGTCTATTGGTGCAAAGAAATGTCCAAAAATACAATCCTAGTGCCCAAAAGAAGTGTGTAACATTTACACAGGTGACGAATCTTGGATCTCTGCGTATGAGCCCGAAAGTAAACTGCAGTCGAGTGCATAGGTCTTTCAAAATGAGCTAAATCCAACAAAAGTTGTTCGCGCAAAAAGCACTTCGAAGTAAATGGTCGCCTATTTTTTGGGATAAATGGGTATGTAGTTACAGTGCCACCAGATAATGGCAGAACGGTCAATTCTGAATGGTACACAACCATTTGTTTGTCAGAAGTCTTTGAAGAAATAAGAAACAAACAACCAGAGACGTAAAATCATTCTTCACTATGACAACGTAAGCTCCCACACATCGGGCCGACCAACTCAATATTTAACGGGTCAAAACGTCGAATTGATGGGTCATCCGCAGTACAGTCCTGATTTGGCACCTAATGATTTCTTTTTGTTCCCGTCCGTGAAGAATAAACTACTTGGGCCCCGATTTTCGACTTTAGAAGAAGAGGTTAATGCGTTCAAAATGTATGTTTTGGAGATACCTCGATTGGAATGAAAAAAGTGCTATGAAAATTGGTTCAAACGTATGCAAAAGTTAATCGATCATCGCGAAGAATATTTTGAAAAACACCAAAACCATTTTCAATGATAAATATTTGTTTTTATTTATTACTCCGAAAAGAAAAATGGCAACCGTCGTATAACGTCACACATTAAATTTTATTTCGTATACTCCCGATTTGTTACAATATTTTGTTCTTTCTTTGTTATTATTTAGCATCGATGCAAGATTATTCTTATTAAAAGAAATAATATTAATATTTTCTTTTTTTAAATGATTTGTGTTTCTGGAACTTAATTTATGAATATAGTTTATAGCATGCTAATTTTTAGAATTTTTCCCGGGTGTTGCGGCATAAAAATGTTTTATATTGTTTTTCTTAATTTTGTTCTTTATTCTTATTTTCTGTTCATTATTCTTCGCGATGTTTTTGTTTGTATTAAGTTCTTTTTTATAGCTGTCTTTTTTAAGTAGAATGGTTAGAAGTCTGTGGGTCATACTGAAGGTGAAAGGTGGACATTTTTACATTCCATGACTGATTTAAACTTGCGTGAATAGCTTTATCGGTATACGTGGGTTTTGTATATACAGGGTTAGTCCAATACATATCGGGACTGATTTATGCCTGCCAAGAGGAAGGGATGGGCGGTCAAGTCACATCGGAGGTGGGTGATGTCAGGCAACCTAGGAAACTTGACTCATTTGTCTCCGAAACTTTGGAGTGCGTAGATCGTGCAAGAAGTGAACGTGTGTTTTAAGTTCGCATTGAGAGTCAAGATGCAAGAAAAAATCGAACAGTGATGTGCTGCATCAAATTTTGCGTGAATTTGAATAAATCGGTTCGGGAAACTTTTCATATGATCCGTGAGGCTTACAAGGGTGGAGCTATGTCCAGAACACGTGTTTTTGAGTGGCATAAAAGATTCATAGGGGATCAGGAATACGTAGTCTTGTGTTGGATGTCGTAGAGAGTAGACGTGTTTTTCACTGAGCTGGCGTGATCTAAAATCGATAACGACCGTTAAACACCGTTACGTTTCGCGGACGGTTAAAACGCATTAAAAGACTATGGAGAGCTCGGGTAGCGAATTCGAGCTCTTGGAAGAGGTCGCATGAAGGAAGTGACCGAATTGGAGATTCACAGGATAGGAAAGCAGTTAGAGAAGACACTGGCGTTGCTCCATGAGGAGAAAGAGGCCCGAGTGGTCTCTGAGAAGCGCTTTTCAGCGCTTCGGGAAGAAAACGCCAGGCAGGCCGAGATAGTGGCCACAGCGAAAAGAAACGAAGACCTGATGAGGCAGATGCTCCGTCTCCAGGGAAGAGAGATGTCCCGCAAGACCAAGGGACATCCGGAGCCCCCGCGCCGGCTCAAGAAAAATAGAAAAGGCGCCACAGGAAGAAGCGGTCAGCGTCGCTGCCGCAGAAGGCGGATTCCGAAGAGGAGGAATCCGGGGTAGAAGAAGAAAACCTGGAACCCCAGGTAAGTATTCCCCAAACTGAACTCGGACCCCAACCTTCGGCCTCCAATTCCGAGGGTTTTCGTGCTGCGCCTAAGCGCAAGCGAAAATCCTCCCCGCCGCCAGTTGACGACGTGTATTTTCCCGCACTGTCGAAGACACGGGCAGCGGGTTCCCATTCTAACGGGGCATCTGGGTCTCCGACCCAAGCCGCGCCCACTCAGGTCCCTGTCGCGGCCAGCCATAAACCGACATCTTCCGTCGGAAATTCTGGCCAGCCAGCGAGAAAATACCGGGTGCCGCCGGTCGTTTTACACGACAAGGCGGCATTCCAACAAGTGGTACGGCTGTGTAAACTGCTGAACATCAACCACGGTATTTCTACCACGAAACCCAAAGGGGTTTCATTCCAGCCACTTACATGAAACGATCATCGGGAATTTACTAAATTCCTAGATGATCGTAAATATCCGTACCATTCGTACACCACCACTGATGAACGCAATCTTCGCGTTCTTTTCCATGGCGTCCTCGAAAGCATCCCCATCGAGGACGTCAAAGCCGAGCTCGAGCCTTTGGGCTACCATCCGACCAACGTTCAACGTTGGCAGAACAAAAAAGGCCCTCTGGCCATTGTTCAAATCACGGTGCCTAAGACCGAAAAAGGCATCACTAACACAAAATATTTTCTGAACCAACACATTCGAGTCCAGACCCAAAAACCCTCAAACCAAGTTGGTCAGTGTTTCAACTGCCAACAATTTGGTCACACGGCACGCAAGTGCCATGCCCCCCCCGAAATGTGTCAAGTGCTCTGGCGACCACAGGTCTAGGCACTGCCCCAAACCCAAAGACTCCCCGGCCAAGTGCGTTAACTGCGGCGGTGATCACACCGCTAGTTATCGTAACTGTTCGGCCCGTCCCGCGCCCCGCACTGCAAAGGCTTTGTCCTCGCAGCGCGCCCAAAAGGCTGCTCCACAGCCAAAACCCGCGAAAATCCCCACATCCACATTCGTGTGGGGATCTCAGCGCCAAGCGCAACCCCAACCCCAAGTTAACGTTCAATCTGACGTAAGTCAGATAGTTAACCTCTTAACCCAGCAGATTATGGGCCTAGTAATGGCCCAATTAACATCTGCCTTCCCCAACAATGTCCGTTAAACCGGACTCCCTAAAAATAATTTCCTGGAATGCCAACTCCGTACGTGACAAGAAGGAGGAACTTGCTCACCTAGTTTCGGCACATAATATCAATGTCATCCTAATTCAGGAGACATTTCTTAAATCCTCCATCCGTTTCAGCATCCTGAACTATAAAGTTCACAGGGATGACAGAATCGACGGCCGTGGTGGCGGCACGTTGATTCTTATCAAAAGAAACATCCGGCATTTTAGACTTGTCGAGCTCAAGGGCCGACCTATCATTTTATATTCCGTGTATCAGCGTTTCGGTGAATCTTTGGTTCCGGCTGATTACACCAAAATCTTTGACATCGATGCCGCCATTATTATCGGCGGCGTTTTCAACGCACACGACACTCGCTGGGGTTGCAGAACCATAAACGATCGTGGTAGCACCCTAAGCACTGTGTGCGAATCGCTCAGGTGCCTCATCGCCTTTCCTGATGAGGCTACCCACTATGCCTATAACCACCCGCAACACACGGGATGGGTTATAGACTTCTTCATTACGAAGAATTCCTCCAGAGCGATTGCCACGTCGGTCCTGCACGAGCTCGACTCTGACCATCTTCCTGTCCTCCTCGAACTGGGGGACGCCCGGCTCTTGGGTGCTCTGTTCAAGTTGACTTATAAAGTCACTGATTGGAACGTTTTCCGGGCCCATCTCCGCTCTACGGAGCCTATCCCATCAATTGCTTCCCCGAAGCAGCTCGATCTCGCTGTCGGTAAACTGACAAGGGATATCCAAGAGGCTTACAGCCTTGTCACAAAGCTTCGGACGGTCGACCAGCTTCAGCGAACTTCCGACCTCCCGACGGATCTGAAAAACCAACTCCGGGCGAAAAATCGCCTGGTAAGGTTGGCCAGATCCACCCTCGATTCCGAGGATAAACGTCGGGCCAACCGGGCGATCAGAGAAGCCAGAAAGGCGATGGCGTCGTACAGAGACGAGAAGTGGGATTCACTTCTTTTCTCTGTTGACACGTCAAATCCGAGGCAGATCTGGCGTCTGGCAAGGTCCTTGGTGGGGAAGTCCCGACGGGACATTCCCCCCTTGAAGTCGGATGATGGCGTTTCTTTCGCCGTCTCCGACTTGGAAAAAGCTGAAATGCTGACGGAGTCTTTTAGACTCCAGATGACCAGTCCGAGGCTGACCGAGGCGCAGGTGGAAGAACGGGCAGTCCACCGCGCTTACGCGCGACTTTCCGACAAGCCTGAACTTTCGCATCTGCAGGAATACCTGATTTCTCCAAAGTCAGTAGTGACTATCATTCGTAGTTTCGCCCCAAATAAAGCTCCGGGCTGCGACGGTATCACCGTCAAGCAGCTCCGAAAGCTTCATAGCAAGCAAATCGCAGAAATAACGAATATCGTGAATTCCATTCTGCGTTTGCAATATTTTCCCGCTTCATGGAATCATGCTAATTTAGCATTTATTCCGAAGAAGAGAGGCGCGAACCTCTCTTCTGATTTTAGGCCAATAAGCCTTCTAAATAATTTTTCCAAGATAGCCGAAAAGGTCATTCTTTCAGCACTAAATGACTTTACCGACAGCAAAGGTATAATACCTAACGAGCAATTCGGGTTCCGAAAGGGACATTCGTCCCTGCAGCAATGCGCAAGGCTTGCTGGCGAAATACACCAGGCTTTTCGATTAACAAAGTCGTTGGCGCTGTGTTTTTCGATATTTCCAAAGCCTTTGACAAAGTATGGCACCGTGGTCTTATTTATAAGACCATGTAATTAGGTTTTCCTAAAGACCTTATCATACTTATCCGCTCTTTCCTGTCAGGCAGATCTTTTCAGGTAAAGATTAATTCATCCCTTTCAACGAGAAAGCCCATAGAGTCGGGCGTCCCGCAAGGTTCACCCCTTTCTCCGGCTTTGTACAACCTATACATAGCCAAAATTCCCTGTTATAGTAACGTTAGTTCTGCATTTTTCGCAGACAACACTGCCTTCTTTATCACGTCACGTCATACGTCGGCTATTCATAACCGACTGCAAAAGCAACTTAACGTTGCAATTTCCTGGCTTAAATTCTGGCGCCTGCAGGTCAATCCTAAAAAGACCCAGGCGATTATCTTCACCAGAAAGCGCCCTAAATGCGCAGCCAGACTGCTGGTTGGCAAAGTGCCTATTCCGTGGTTGCAAAAAGCAACCTATCTAGGCCTACATTTTGACCGCTCTCTTCAGTGGTCTAGTCAAATCCAGCTAACTTTAAGCAAGGGGTACGGTATCTTCAAACTCGCGTACCCCTTAATTTCCAGGTCGAGCAAGCTAAACCCTTGCATCAAAGTAAATATTTATAATACTTTAATTAGATCCGTATATTTATACGGTCTAATAGTGTATTTTCGCTTCCTGTCACCTTATTCGGTGCACAGATTACAAGTTCTTTAGAACAAAACCTTGCGTTTGGCGCTAAATGCCCCATGGTTTGTTCGGAATACATACCGAAACCGGAGTCCCCACGGTTTCGCAATTCTTTGAAAAAGCTTACGAGAGGTTTGTTCTAAAATCACCGTGGTCTCTCGTCACCCGTCTCTCTAAGCGAAAACCCGCTCGTCTGGAAAATTCCGGAAAATTTACCCGGACCTCCCCGGTAAATTGAGCCATAAAAAATCCCCAATGTCATTGTACGGACGGCAAGCAGAAGGGAATCGAATATCGGTTCCTGGCTTGCGTAAGGTCGCTTCGACTATAAATAACAGAATGATGCACACTCCCCGGCGTTGTCGGATGGCGGCCGATTGGTCACTCTTTTTCGATCGGTCGGACCGCCATTCGGCGAAAACTCCATCGAATTTCCGATGGAAGTAAAAATAATAAAAAATAGAAATCCAGCTTTTTTGCTCTTTTTCCTTTCTTGTTAACCTCAAGAAGTTCGCCAGGAGCAGCAGGGAGCAGAAGGAACACTGTGTGATGATTTGTTGAACAGAATGATGCACACTCCCCGGCGTCGTCGGATGGCGGCCGATCGGTCACTCTTTTTCGATCGGTCGGACCGCCATTCGGCGAAAACTCCATCGAATTTCCGATGGAAGTAAAAATAATAAAAAATAGAAATCCAGCTTTTTTGCTCTTTTTCCTTTCTTGTTAACCTCAAGAAGTTCGCCAGGAGCAGCAGGGAGCAGAAGGAACACTGTGTGACGATTTGCTGTGAACTGTTGAATCGTTTGGAGACCGATCCAAATGTTCTGAACAGAGTGATAACTGGTGACGGAACTTGGATCTTCGAGTAAAAGGCAAAGTTCTGATTGCCACACAAACACATCTCTTCGGCCAAAAAAAGCTTGTATGAGCAAGTCCAGAGTGAAATCGATGCTCGTTGTCTTTTTTGATACAAAAGGTGTGGCCCACAAGGAGTTTGTGCCCTCTGGCCAAACAGTGATTGGCAAGTTTTACGCAGAAAGTTTTCGAACGTTTGAAGATGAGGGTCTGCCCCGTCTGAAGAGGGGTCGCCGATTCCTGGATGCTCCATCATGACAAGGCGCCCAGTCGCACGTCGCTAATTTGTGAGGGAGACACTGGCCAAACACAACGTGGCCAGATTTTTTTTGTCCTCAGATCAAGAGGAGCCTGAAAGGACATCGTGTCGGGACGCCTGAGGAAGGCCAAAATGTATTGGCGGAGTGCTTGAATATCGTTGTAGTTGCGAACTTCCAGGGGGCGTATGAAGACTAAAAAAACCGCTGGGAGCAATGTATTGATGCATGAAGGTTATATTTTGAAAATTATTATAGCTTTTAACGCTATGTATGACTTTTAACGCACCCTGGTTCATTAAGAGCAAGATATTTCAAAGAAAACCCTCTTATGCAGAAAATAGCAGACTTTTTATCTTAGTTACGGATAGATCTGCAATATCCTGGCTTAATTAGAGGACCCCTAAACTTTACATTTCACGTCCGCTTCTGATGGCGTAGCGTTAGATCTGGTAATAGTGTTGGCTTCTCGATTGGAGGAGAGGCAGACCAACGTCTCATGACTTCTTCAGTACGAGTTTGAACTCCCGAGGGATACTTGGTGGTCCGTAGTAACTTTTTTTGTGAACCGGAATAAAGTGCATTCTGAAAATGAGTGACAACAATTTCGAACAATGGTGCAAAACTTCAACAGGCTTATTCAAACAGTGTTTTGTTAAGAGACTCTGTTGAGGATGGGAAAGATCGCGAAAGAGTTGAATTTAGCTTATAAAATTGTTTATCAAATTTTGACCGACCGGCTGCTATAATCAGGTGAACTAGTCACTCGCCTGGAATCCTAGTTCGGATATGGATGTTTGTACGTCTACTACCTGTACGTCTATCTGTACGTCTGTAAAGTTGTGGATTAGATAGTTACTAAATAATTAAGTATGGAGGATTAATTGATAATTGGAAATTGAGGATAAATTGGGAATGAAGAAAATGCGTTCAAATACGTGAAAATGGTTCCAAAAAACCTTTCGCATATCTCGACTTTTCAAGCGGATTGAAAATGCCCAAGTCAAAAACAAAACTCGATAGCGCACCGTTGCTCGCAATTGTCACTTATTGTTCAGAACGCTCTAGAAAAATCTGGGTCATGAAAAAATTGCTATGGATCACCAAATTAATCTGGATAGTTTAGACTCGTACTCTAGACGTATCATATATTATCTTGTCTGCCTTCCAAAGTAAAAGCCAATAATGCTGCCATATCGAACGCTATGTCACTAGTCTCATTACTTTATTTACACACCTCGTTTATAGAATAAAAATCCTAATATTCTGATCAAGTGTATATAATACAAAGTTGACTTACGTTCAAGAAAGGTTTTTGAAAATGACGAATTGGTAATTGATTTTCAGTTTCCTTCACTGATGTAACACATTTCTTTGCGAAAAGGTTAAAGACCATTGTGGATGATATGTGTTCCAGAAAAAAATAAGGTTTGTTCGGCTGGGAGATATACTGTAATGGCGTTAAAATTATTTTATAGCATGATTATGGTTGAAATCATTCAAAAAAAATAGACGGAATTGTTTGGCCACCTCAGCCTTCAGGTATATCTTCAGTCGATTTCTTGTGGGACTAGTTATAAATGCAACTGCACTTTCAATGTTCCACTTTTAGTTTTGCAAGGATAACGTAAAAAAATCTAAAACATTTGATTAAATATTAAATGGTTTGTTGAAAATACGCAATGCCGTTATTACAGAAGCACGTGTTTTGATAGTTTAATTTTATACCGATCAGAATTTACCTTCACCGTGGCGTTGGTAACTAGCTATTACTGAGTACAATGTACATTTAAGGAATATATATTATACATAGATACTTTTTAGTGTAAATCATCATAACATTTTTCAATATATCTCCATGATTGTTATATACTAGACGATATTTCCATAATAAAATAGTTGTATACTTTTATCTTAAACTGACTTAAATTTCAGCTTTTCCTAATATTTAATATTTTTTTCGTTTTACTTCACACAAAGTAATACTCCAAGGAAACAGGCGGTCATAATATACGTGATATTCAACCGATACTATTTAGTTTGTACTAAACCTGATTAAAATTGGTGGAACGTAGAGGAAAATTTATGAAAACTAGATTTACGGAATTATACGAAAACTCCAATTGGCACATCGCATTCTAATAAAAATCAAAGAAAACATCATTGTAACACGAACAGCTAAAGTTCCATTGTTATGAGGTCTAGAGTTGATATAAATATTGAAACCTAATTACTTTTATCACTTAAAATTCAGAAAACTAAACAAAATAGATTTTGATCTAACGAACGTCTATCAAGGAATAATTAAACCAACTATAAAAATATTCAAAAACAAGGAAAATTCATCCGTGCTCCACTTAAATATTATCTATTTCTTGTCATTCGATGCTTGTAGCTTCATTATGTTTTAGCTTAGCTGAATTTCCATTTCTACCTCTTCCATTTCTGCTCCTTCCACCTCTCTCTTATACCCTCTATTGTAGTGATTGTATACTTACCATCAGCACTTCGTACTGGTGCAATATACGAGGATGAATCGAATATAAACCAGAATTTTTCAATTATTTCTCCCAGCCAATCACGAGCAGGCTGTCAGTGTAGGTCGTTGCAGTGCAATGTATTAGAAGTGGTGGAAATGCTCGGTGAGCTGTTTTACTTAGTTCGTGTGTCAGTACAGTCATAAGTGAGCAATAGGTGCCATCGTTCGTTCCGGATTATGTTACTATAAAGTTTTTAACCAAGGCAAGCGTAAAACCATCCGAAATATTAATTTGTTGAAGGTTCAGTATGAGGACGATATTCTGTCTAAGACCGAAGTGTTTGGTTGGGCCAAGAAGTTTAAGAGTGGACGAGAGAGTGTGGTAAATGTAAGTCATAATCGACGTCCCAGCTCAAGTGTCACTGGTGACAACATTGGTGCAATTCGCGACCTTATCGAAGGTGACCGGCGTCTCACTATTTATGAAATCACTTTAAAGGTGGATATTAGCTTTGGAAGTGCTCAAACAATCATCAGAAATCATCTTGGATTTAAAAAAAAATCTGTGTCCGATGGGTTCCGAAGTTGTTGACTGAAGATCAAAAAAACATCCGATTGCAAATCAGTAAGAGACTTCTAAATCGATTTCTGTGGAAAAGGAGAGCCTTTTTTGAAGCGTATCGTAACATGCGATGAAATGTAAGTGTATTATTACACTCGAGAATCAAAAATGACGAGTGAGGAATGGTGAAGGAAAGACGAAACCTGTCTCTCAGCTAAAATTCGTCTCTCAGTCGGTAAGGTTCTCGCCACCGTTTTTTTTCGACTGGTAGTTTTGCTGATTGATTTTGCACATGATTGACATACGGTTAATGCTGCCTACTACTGCAAGCTGTTGAGGTAACAAAATTCGCTTACAGGAGCAAAAGACGCGGTGTCTCCATCAGAGATGCCCTTCCTCTCCATGACAACGCCAGATCACACACAGTGGTTTTGACGAAGGAAAAACTGGAGAATATGCATTTGAAACCTCTTGAATACCCTCCATACAGCCCAGATTTCTCACCCTGTGGTTACTTTTTGTTTGCGTCCTTGAAAGATGTACTTGGAGGGGTACGATTCGACAGCGATCAAGATGTTGAGGACTTCGTGCGCAATTGGCTAATGATCTAAATTCAAAGTTTCTACGAGCAAGGAATTCACAAGCTTCCTAAACGCTGGCAAAAATACATAGAGCATGATGGAGACTATCTCGAAAAATTATATACAGATTTTCTTGTATTGTTTTATAAATAATAAATATGGGTAAAACAATTTCGGTTTATATTTGATCCACCCTCTTAGTTTATTTGCGGCCTCTATAACATAAGATATAAACATAAGATACCTCTAATGTTTTGGAAGAAATTTCTTGTATCGTATTTATCTGCATATTCCTGTATTTCAATTGCCTTTGACAACCACCAGTTGTTCTTGAGATCTCTGATTTTTGCTCCTTTAGTTCCCTCTTTAGAAAGCTGTATTTTTTATGCTTTTTTTGTTTGTCTAGGAGTGTCTAAGGGTGTCATTAAGTAGTTTTTAAATCTCTGTATTATTATCATTAAACCAATCCTGATGTTTTTTTCACCACATAATCAATCGATTCTTCATTAGTCACCATCACAGTGTTCTTAAAATTATCCCAAACTATTTCTATCCTCTCCAAACTATTTATGTCCTCCTTTACTTCACATGTCTCAAGTTGCTTTTCCAGATTATGCTGGAGAAATTCTTTCTTCTTTCTTTATTTATCCTATCTACGTAAAATTTACGGTATTTTGGACGACCAGTGTGTTTGTTTTTCTTATGTACCACCATTTAATTTCAGATCTGATTAGTCGATGATTAGTTCAGCAATCATATCTCGTTTTCTATAACTTAATAAAATATTGGCATTTTCTTGCCAGTGTTTAGAGCGTGGCTGTTGCCATGATGTTTTGTATCTATTCTTTAGACGGTAATGTGTATTAGTTATTATAAACTGAAATTGAAGTCCGTTAGAGTTCATGTTTCCCACGCTATGCTTTTCAGTCATGTCGCTCCATAGTTGTCAGATGTACACTGTAATTAAATGCAGCTCCCACTATGCTGTGATAAACGTCCCCAACAGTCAAAATGCATGAAACTCTTCGTGACCCGGCCGAGGCCCTTTCTTGTTACCAGGTATGCATAAAGTTGTTTAGTGGGCCCGTGGAGAATATTACGATAAAGAACGATACAAGATTACAATGACCAATAAAAGGTTTATCAATATTTAACAATTGCGAGAAGCAATATAAAATAATTATAACCACCACCACCAAAATTATACCCGTTAATAAAATTACCCAAAAACAATTTCCCAATTAGATCGATTGTTTAATTTGTTACATTTCCTTGAATTGAGATTATTCTGTCGGCGAGGAGCATGGTGGCACTACAGGTTTGGTCGGTTCAGGGACTAGCATCGCTCTAGCCGTTATTTAAGCACTAATGTTGAAGAAACTATAACCGAAGATCCATGCACCAAGGTCCCTAAGATAACAGATAAGTTAAATATTGGTAAATTGACCGGTTTGATCATTTGAAAAAAAAGTATGTCTGCCGATACGATGTGTCGGTACCTCACTAACTTAGTGATCGAAATTTGCTGAAGTGGACATTTTTTGTGTGATCTTTTGCTGAAAAAAAATTCTGAAGCTTCATTTCTGAAGCGAATCGTAATTGGGGATGAAAACTGTATTGGATACAATAATATCCAATGAACAAAAATCATGTGGTTTGACAGGGTCAGTGGTTTTAAGTAAGAGGGCCTCTATTCGAAGAAAATTATGCATTGCATTTAGTAGGATTGAAAGGGATCCATATACTTTGAGTTTCGTCCTTGTATCAAACTACCTGCAGCGACATCTACTGTTCACAGTTAGATGAGCAGAAGGCACCAGTTGAAGAAAATAGGCTTGAATTAACAAATGTGTTTCATCATGATCACGTACGATCACACGTTTCAGTCAGGATCCGGCAAAAATTGTTGAGCTTCAATTGGGATGTTTTGTCCCATCTACCAGACATCACACCCTTAGACTACCATCTATTCCGCTTGCTCCAAAACTGTTTAAATGGAAGAAGAAATGAAAAACAATCCGTTGATATTTTTTGGCAATAAAGATGTTCATATTTGGCAAAATGGTATTATGAATCTGGTATAATGGTAATTATATAATAGACTAAATAAATATTTACATAAACTATTTGCGTTTCTCGTTTGCTTAAAAACATCTGGAAACTTTCTGGAAAACTCCATAGAATATTTTTTAAAAGGCATCCGGTCCTGCCCAGCTTGGTTACTGGCATTACTGAGTGGCGATTTTGTATTAAATTTTATATTATTATTCTTGCAGAATATAGTAACATATCAACAATGTATAATCATATAAACCAAGTACATGTACAAACATATAAACCGTAAGCGGGAGATGCACCTGTACCTCCTCAGTCATCATACTACCGTACCAGCGCAAATTAATTTTAGTATTAATATTTGTTTGTCAACATATTATTTTATCAATTCTTATATTGGAACATTTGATGTGAAACATTAAATTCAAGGAGATTATTGCAAAACATCAAATAACCTGTTTTTAATTTCTAGAAGTGTGTTTCCATAATTCTGTAAGCACTATCAGGAGAATGATTTATATCTTAAAGTGATTTGGTATTTTGTGGTAAATCTCTTTAAGTTTCTAGTATTTCAAGATAATTTTAATGCTTTTCTCTTCAAAAATTAGCATCAAAGGAGCATTGAAATATTTTATATAAATATTTAATATTTTGAACAAATTTAATTTTTTTCTAATCATTTTCCGGTTTGAAGTACTTTTCAAAACTACCAATTTTTTATAAGAAGGAATTCTTTTAAAATTTGAACCTCAATAATATCATCTGATTATCATTTTTATGAAGATTTACTTTATATTTTTTTATACTTTTTGCCCGACTTGACGAGATACTTTATCCTCTGTACGATTTAAAAAACGTTCTGCAAGATCGGGATACTTTCTACAAAGACATTTTAATGCAAAAAAATTGTACTTTCATCGTCAGTTATTTTTTTGTTATTTTTTTAATTATAATTATTAAACCTACCAAAGACTAACATTATATTAATATTATGGTTTTTAACTTCATGGCGATTGTTTAAAAACTGCGATCCATTTCCAATAAAATTTCAAATTGCTTTACATCTTGCTTTTATTTCAATTTCTATTTCAGATTTTGCTAAGATGTATCGGGTTGGCCGGAAAGTTCGTAGGGATTTTTTTAAGGGAAAAAGGAACGCAAATAATTAATGTAAATATTTATATAGTCAATAGATTACATAATAATAATAGATTACATAATAATGTAATTACCATTATTATTTACAACTTTTTGCCAACGTAGTGGTAGGTAGATAATGTATTTTAGGGAAATTAATAATGTATTATTAGAGGTAGAGATAGCAACAGGTTGTCTTTTACCTCTTCTTCCATTTGAAAAGATTTTCTATTTTAGAGGAAACAAAATAGATGTTAGCCCGAGGGTGCGATCTCCACTGAGTAAGGTGGATGGGGCAAAACATCCTAATTGAAGCTTAACAATTTTTGCCAGGTCCTGATTGAAACGTATGGTCGTGCAAACTCGTAATAAAATATGACGCTTTTCTTGATTACTAAATCTAAACGTTTTTCTTCAATTATTGCCTTCAACCGATCTAATTGTCAACAAGTCGGTATTGATGGTTTGATTGCATGGAAGAAGATCCCTTCTAATCCCACCATATGCAAAGCAAGTATAATTTTCTTAGGATCGAGGCCGCCTTTTGCCGTACTTAACCGCCTTAAAAACACTTCCCAACATCTTTTTTGTTACACGTTGTTGAACTCAATCCACTTTTCATCATCAGTTACCATCCACATTAGAAAGTAAGCTTCAGATTCGTTTTTTAATGAAAAGATCACGCGAAGATATTCGGTCCAGTAGTTCGTCCAGTAGTTAGTCCAGTAGTTAGCACACTAAGTTCGTGAGAGACTCACACACTTACCGGCAGACGTACTCATTTTTTTCAGATAGTCAGAAACAGATAGTCGATTTGCCAATATTTAACTTACCTGCTATCTCATGGACAATGGTGCATGGATCTTGGGCTAGCTTGGACTATATTTTCTCGATAACAGAGCTCGAAGAATGGCTAGAGCGATGCCGGTCTTCCATCTTACTCTCCGTAAATAGTACAAATCTTGTTTATTGTTTGGGCAGCGTTCTTGTCACGGTTTTGGTATTATAAAGCATAATGTGGCGAAAAAGCAAGTTATCGACCGACATTTTTAATTTGAATCAACTTGACTAACTGAAGGCAAATCAAAACAAATGTGAACGTAAATATTGTAAATACTACAGGAATTAATGGTATGTACATAAACAATACTAATTCAATGAAGAGTTTTGTTAACAAACATTAAAAGATCAACGAATGGAAAATCCCTACGAAATTTCCAGAAAACCTATATATCGAGAAATTGTCTTTACAAATAATTCCAACAAATCGAATTTACTTTGTGACATTTATATTTCTATGTTAATAGGATAATTCCTTTTATAATATCATTGTCAACTTTAAACTTGAAGAGATTTACCACTAAACAATAAATCCCTTTTTCTGAACTGCTCGACGCACGTTTCGCTAACCATGTTAGCATCATCAGGAGATTATTTAATCTAATTCTAAAACTAAACTATGTTCTATTCATATAAATAGAACATAGTTTAGTTTTAGAATTAGATTAAATCATCTTCTGATGATGCTAACATCAACTGTCAACTTTGTTTAGATTATTCAGTGCAATTAATTATTATTCTGTATGTGAAATAAATATTGTTTAAAAGAAACAGATATTTATATAAGATATTAAATATATAGATATTAATAGCAACATACCTTAAAAGTAAGTTAAACAGGCAGCTGGACTGAATTTTATGTGCATTTCCATACATTCCATCTTCATCGGTATCCAACATCGCAGATACCGATCCAAACATTTGAAGAATAAATGGTTTCCTGTTCATCGTATAAAATTCCTTAACTGCGTATTCTATCGTGGTTGTAACCAATTTATTTGTTTGGTGATTGGAGTAGATTTTTAAAAGAGTAGGCATGATTAGGAGATATCTAAAATTATTTATGTTTGATTAATAATTCCACTGGTTCACCCGAGAACTTACCCATTGGTTGAAAATATATTTTTAAAGTGAAACGCTGCATTGATGTAAGTAGCCATTACGTATCTTAATATGCACGCGTCTTCAGAGTGTAAGATCAGAGCTCCATTGAGGACGTTGACGAAGAGATGTATATCACCGGAATAAGCAAAGTTTCCTGCCATGGCCTCGAACATGCGCGCAATTAAACGTACCCACATGAATTTGTGTAGGACGTCTAACCCTAGAAGCTCCTTTCCCAAAGGACCACTTTTGTAAAGATCCAGATCGGACTCCAAAGCTTTTCTAGGAAATGAAGGAAGTTTCATGAGTTCCTCATGCAGAAATACCACTCTTTGAACGACCTAGAGATGTAGAGTTTTACTAGACGTGGCATTTTTTTACGTGGTTGATTTACCATATCGACGTTCTTCAATATAGCCCAAGTCAGCAATACTTTGCCGCTTTCTACAAATTTGTGAACCAACTCTTGCTTTTGTAATGCGTAAAATGCTTTGTCTGGCTCCATATGAACTAGTTCCAACTGGGGATATTGAGAACGTTTGAAGAAATAATAATCTCTTACATATGCGGAAGGATTTCTAATTTGATCTAAAAATAAGTAATTGGTATAGCACAGTTCATAACAAATATACACTCTCAGATAGCATTAAAGCAATATTACGTGTTTTGTAATCAACAAGGAAATATTCTCCATGTTGGTTTTCCTCGATGCCAAAGAAGTCCAAAGCCTCTCTTAATATTTGACAAAATTGTGTATCTTCTTGTACTGGAAATTGGGAAGGTATTCCTCCAGCATCTGGATCTGTAATATTACATATGATCACTATTCCGTTAATATTTTTAAATTTATATGTATGCATGGTTGATACTAATTAGGCTGTATTTAGTCTAATAATAATAGTATTAGTAATAGGTAGTAAGAACCATCAACTGGTACAGCAAAAGCAAATACGCGCCAAAAAGGTGTTACTGTGTAAAGATAGGTTCAGCTGAACGGTTATCATTGCTGACCGTTATCAACAGTACCTGATTTGTATTGGCGATGCTCTGAAGGAAAAAAAGCCCTAGGTTAAGGGCAGAAAGAAACTTATTTTCTTTCAGGACAACGCACAGCCACAAAAAATAACTCTGGAAACAATCGCCGAGTTTGAATGAGATATTTTATCGCACCCGGCGTATTCTCCAGATTTGACTCCTTCCCATTATCATCTCCTTCGATCCCTTCATCATCACCTGGTTTATAGCCACTTCACATCTCTTGAGGAAGTCGAATAAAATTTCAATGACTTTATGGCATCAAAACAAAGAAGCTTTTTCGATCTGGGGTTCGACAGTTGGCTGAAAGTTGGCAAAAGTGTATGGAAAGTGAGGGAGATTACTTCGAATATTAAGTTTGTGTTATTTTTTTATAAATAAATGTTAAAGGTGATTAATAAGGCCGAGAATTAAGTTGAAGACCAAATAAAAAAGGAAATAACTGTATAATTGGATTGGCACGGAATTTATTTTCAATTTCTATTTTGACAGAAATTGAATAATACTGCATGTTTGGTTGAATTTTTATAAATATTGATACAGTGAACAGTAAATTGAAAAAATCTCTGAATTATGCCAAGGAATATCTTAGACTTTTATTGGGAAATAAAAAATGGAATAATTGGAAACGAAAAAGAATGGGTGATTCAAAGCTAAAATCATATCAGAGGACAACCTTTTCAGAATTATTATCAACTCTCTGTTGCTAAAGGCGTTAAATCACATGGCCTTGGTGGTCAATTAACATGTTCGTTCCTCGAAATAATTTTTTCATCGAATTGTTCCCTCAATAAATCAATTGTTGTGTGGGCTGTATGACATGTGGATCCGTCTTGTTAGAACCACATTGATCATCTCTCTTTAACAGTAACGTGTTGTCCAGCTTGATTATTAAAGAAACGGTTGTTAAAAAAGACGACCCAATGGTAATTGTTGAATCATTTTCGGATTATTTTCACTCTAAATATTGTAATTTTGTTTATCAACGTAACCATTGAGCCAAAAATGAACTTCGTCGCTGAACAAAATTTTGAGGTTAAATTCTGGATCAAGTTGATCTTGAATCAAGCTGATTTTGAGCCTCTTCAAGGAATGTACGATGCAAACGATGGTCTTGCGGATTGAGTTTGTGGACAATCTGAATCTTGTAAAGCACTGGACCAGTGGCAGCTCGTGGGTTTTTAAAGTGGGAGGGTGTAGAAGAAAATAGTGCCTCTGAAGATTTTTTTTGCTTTCCCCTTCCTCCTTTACTTTTCGTGCTATTGAAACCCTATACAGGAGGTGAACCAGACTGTTTTGCTCTGAAAAATTGTTTACTATGATAAATGATATGATATGATCCAAGATCTTTAACAAAATTTTCCACGTAGTCGAATAACAAAACCCAACTTCCTGTGAACTGCGACGAATTGATACATTTGGATCCCCATCAACACTACTATAATGAATAATTTTGACACAAGAATTTACACTTCGTTTGAGAGCGATCCCTATTGGAAGTTCGGGCATACTAAAAAATCACTCGTTATTTGTAGGCGTATCGCAAATTGTCTGTAATGGCATTCACCATTGATTGTAACTGTATTTTCGCTACCGTCTTCAAAATTTAATCCAATGATATTTTGAGCATAACACCACATCAAATTGCAGCTTTAACAGAATGTAATGCCTTTTGATAAATATGGCAGCGATTATCTCTTGCTCAGAAAAGGCTATTCTGTTTATTCACTTGACTACTTGGATGAAAATGAGCATTAATGCTTGTTATTATTTTTTTAAGAAAATTGTTAATTTGATAGAAGTGGTTTATAGGGAAATACGTGCAAGTCACTTCCCAAAATTCCGAGTAAACTGTGTGGAGAAATTCCCAATTTTGCACACGTTGTCGAATTGACGTTTCTGGAGACTTCTCCATACTTTGCTAACAAATTGAATATTTCCGCTTCGCGCTGTTCCTGGACCTCTGATGTGCGAGGACTGCTATTTATGTATTCGAAATAATAAATAAGATAAATATTTATCATTGAAAATGGTTTTATTGTTTTTCAAAATATTCTTCACAATGACCGATACATTTTTGCATACGTTTATACCAATTTTCATAGTACTCTTTTCATTCCGATTGAGGTATCTCCAAAACATGCATTTTGAACGCATCAACCTATCTTCTGGCATCGAACATCGTTGATTACGTAGTTTATTCTTCACGGACGGGAACAATAATAAATCATTGGGTGACAAATCAGGACTGCATGGAGGATGACCCTTCAATTCGATGTTTTGACCGCTCAAATATTGAGTTGTTCAGTCCGATATGTGAGAGCTCGCATTGTCATGGTGAAGAATGATACTGCGTCGCTGGTTGTATTTTCTTATTTCTTCACTCAGAATTGACCGTTCTAGGTTTATCTAGTGGCACTGTAGCCACATGCACATTTATCTCAAAAAAAGACGACCATTAGTTTCGAAGTGCTCATTGCGCGAACAACTTTTGTTGGGTTTGGCTCATTTTGAATGATTTATACAGTCGACTGCTGTTTACTTTCGGGCTCATCACATAGATCCAATTTTTTTGAGCGATTGTCAAATTATGCGGAATCCAATGAGCACAAATGTTTTTTACAGCTAAATGTTCATGTAAAATCTTGTGTATGCTTGTCAAACTAATTCCCAGGGATGCCTCAATCTCACTGCATGTCACACGACGATCTTACTTTATCAGTTTGCGCACAGTATCGACATTTCCTGGTACAACAACCGATTTTAGACGACCTTCTTTAAATTTGTCCGTGAGCGAACGACGGCCACGATTGAATTCACTAAATCAATGCGATGATGCTTTATCGCCAAACGTCGAAGTGCGTTAATCGATGCACAGTTGTTGAGATAATTCACGTAGAAGTTGTAGAAAATCATCGCAAGAAAAGTCTCAGGACCTAATTCTATTTTTTTGACTGAGATGAAATTTTCAGTCAGTAAACAACACAAATAGCGTCCATATGACAAAACCTCCTAAGTACGTATACAGTCGATAATGTCAAACTTTACGATGTGTTTGTCAGATGGCGCCTATCAACACCTTTGTTGTCAATTCCGGATACATAAATAGCAACCCTTGTAAAACATATCCCCAACTGTACCAAATTTTTGATATTGCTTGAAAAAACGATAAATGGTGTCATTTTATGAGTCATGGGACAATTGATATAAATTAAGCCAATAAGTTTAGTTTTCGTAAATTGTTTACAACATTTTTAAATAAAAAGCTCAAACCTCATTACACAAAATTATCATATTTCTTAGCTTTTCGTTCATAACTAGATTAACCTAGCAGTTGTAGTGAAATAAATGAAAATGTGATGAATTTTACCTTGCGGTCCATGGACTATGATTTTCTTTGCCGATGGCACATTTGCTGTGAGCAATATAGAAGCATCACATTGTTCCTTACGTAAAATTTGTTTTAGATCTTTAAACATTATACCATGAACGCTGTGAACCACCTAAATAAAAATTGAATTACTATAAAATCGTATTTTATTTGGGTGTTATTATGTTACCATCCAAAGTAAGGATAATGCTGAGCCAATAAGTTGCTGGCCTTCTTCGTGAGGACTACGTACATAAAACATTACATAGCCTATTATATAGTTGTATAATGCAAATGCTGCTTGTTGTGGTAATTTAGGTATGAACCTTATCAAATGCCTTAATATTTTGAACATTTGTTCCTGTTGATCTCTGGTAAGTCGTTCTAGAATATATCTGTAAAATACACAAAGAAAATAATAATATAGAACAAGATTTATTTATAAGATTATATTATTTATTTATCGATATTATTATTTATGAATACAGTCAAAGCTCCTTATTCGTGGGGATACGGTCCGTAAATATGCCTTGAATACAGAAAGCGTGAATAAAGCGTGAATGGTAATCTGTACCGGATTATAAGGGATTTGTTCCAAGGTTACAAAATAAAAATAAAAAATAGATAATAAAAGCGATTTAATGGGAGATTTTTAGCAATATTAATGATTATAATCAGGCTTAGGCAATTGTTTAAAGAATTTAGTAATTTTTCCTTGTTTTGCCGCTTTTAAACGGTCTGGTCAATTCGCATTATATTGGATGGTGGCATTAACAATTTGCCTTTTTAATTCTTATGAAAAAATCACTAAACCCATTTGCCATTCGTAAACCTTCAGTCAGGTTTTTTAAGTTTATTATCACCTTTTCAGTGCTCCTTGAGGCTTCCTCTTCAATGAAATGGGGATTAAGTTTTCTTCAAGTCTGTTTCAGTCAGATATTCATTTTGCGATTTAAGCAATTCTAGTGTTATTTGATATTATTTGTTCGAAATCATCTTGTCTTATGTCATCCGCAACTTGAACAATTTTTTCAGTTAATGGCTGAATTTGCACGGATTCTTCGTCAATACCGAAGTTAGATCAGGCCATAGTTTTTTTCCACCATGATTTCAATGTGTATGCCTTCAGCTGTTGCCCTGATTCTTTTATATTAACAATACACGTAGCATTAACAATACAAGGCCACAGCGTCATGCGTAACCCGGCGGTGGGACGACTTATTTGTCAAAGAACGTTTGGCCAAGCGACAATAAGACTTGTTTGTTTATAAATACTTTGATACTTGTTAATTTTGAAAGGTAACTGGCAAAAAATACATATTCTAAAAATATAATATGTATGAATTGATTTATTGAAAATTATGTCCTCTTCTTTTTGATCGACCGCGTTAATGCTGTACCTAAGGCAGTGGTTCGACGATATAGCAATGCTAGCTTGATAGCGGGTTGTTTCGCTCTCTCGGTGTGAATCTTTGAGACTTTGTTTAAATGCTCGTGAATGTTTTTTGGTAAGAGTGTAAAATCTCACGAATTACGCATCAGTTAAGCCAGTTCGAGTATGGATAAGGTTGGATGCCTTTTGAGCGGTATTTTATGGTATGTCACTCGCCAGTTGGTAGGCGTCCGAGAAATTTAAAGTTAAGCATAAAACCAAAGCTTGATGCCCTGAGGGAGTGCTGCCCTGGGTTTAATTACAGATGTTCATGCATTCCATGAACTATTGGTTGGATGCAGTAAATTAAATGCAGTAATAACCGAAAATGTAATATTGTATAATCCAATATGTACCAATCTTCAGAGTGTGATTTAGTGAATTTTTAACAATTTTCTTTTCGCTAGAATCCAATTCTTAGCCATTTCGTTCGTAATAATTTTAAATTACTGATTCTACTGAAAAAATAAATAAATATAATTGTTTTCCTTTATGTACTATCTATTTAAATTTTATACAAAAAAAACGAAATTCTCTTTAAAATGGTTGTCCAAAGGTGGTCAAAGAGATATATTTTTTTCAATTTCAGCAAATTTAGATATACTGCAAATACTTCCCATTTCTTTCGGAATATGTCGATTAAAGATTAAAATTTAAATAAAATGAGGGTGCCTCGATATCTTGGATAACAGTAATATTTTTCCATAATACCAATCCATACATGTCACTTGATTATACTAAATCAGCTTGGGATTATAATATTATATTGTTATATTTTTCACTCCAAAATTATGTATTGTTGTTTTTTAGTGTAGAGAGTTTTTAATTAATTTTATTAATTTTAAAAAAAATTTCAATGGAAAAAAACCGAAAACTTTTGTATCACTGGAAAGCTTATATAACAACTTTTGTAATCTATTTTAGCTGTCTTTTGAAATCGCAACAGCTGTCAAAAACTCTATTAAAGCGAATGAACTCATTTTAAAGACAATTTAGCTCCTTCATTGGTATTAAGTATTTTTTTTTGTAATATTAGTAGTTTGGAATTTATTGGAGGTTTTATGAAAACTCGTATGATAATTTGAATAATCACAAAATTGATTAGAAAATCTAGGAGAATATGAATACAATGAAAATATACATTTTTATTTTTTGGTTAAATTTAGAGACACTTCCTGAAGTTTGGCGTTGTGAAACTTGTAGATCGGGTATAAGTATATACAATGCATTTATTCAAGGATAGTTGGGACGTCTTTTTTTCAATATTAGTCCCGAAAAGATCAGTGTTTTAAAGTAAAGTAAAGTTTTGGGGTTAGAGGCGCATCAGCAACTGAGAAGCCTATTAGCGACTGGACCTACAGCTTAACGTGGGTTCCGAACCACGGTCATCAGCTACCGAAAACCCCGGTCAGCACCCCCCTCAGGCTATCAACCCTTGGTTTTGTGCTTAACCGAAAGTATCTCGAGAAGCCTACCGACTGGCGAGTGACCAACGTAGAAAACCTCTCAGAAGGCATCCGGCCTTACCCAATCTCGAACTGGCGTGACTGAGGGGTGATTCCTTGTCAGAGTTTACACTCTTACCTAGAAACATTCACAAGAATTTTAGAAGAACTTTTTTTACCTAGTACGGGATTCGAACCCGGTCCACATTAACTGCCAGATCAGTGTTTTGATTAATCATTTTTAAGACCGTGACAGTTCGTGTCAGTGACAATGCGTGATAGTTAAGACAGTTCGTGACACAACATTAAATTTTATTATAATTATTCGATTATTACGTAATATGTTATGGTTGCAGGTAATGTTAGGTTGCATATACTTTTGAATTTAAAATAATAAGATTAGTTTCTAATAACTTCATATGAAGAGACAGAATTTCTTAATATGTCATAAAATTATAAAATTCTTGTGGCGATTAACCCCTTTTTTCAAATATAACAGGTCGTTTTAAGCGTTTTTTTTAACTCTTGGCTAAAACACAGATGGCGTTGTGAATTTGCCTAGGTCTAGTCTCATTTCAGCAGTGTAATGTATAATATTTTTAAAAATGGAGTCGTAGACAATATAACAACGCGTTAAAATTGTTGAATTATTTTATGAATATGGTTGTTTGTGAAATACTTCAGTGCAATATGTTTTTAGAAAATTACGTGATATTAACGGTTTGCACAATCGTCCATCTGAAAGCACTATAAATCGAATTGTTACAAAATTTCAAGAAACTGGTTCGGTGGAAGATAAAAGAAGAGCAATATATAGTTGTAGTGGTCGTTTACAAAAGAATATTGATTTGGTGATTGAAAGTGTTGCTGAAGACCCAAACATTTCCATTAGTCGACGTTCACAACAATTTTGACTCAGTGAATCCATAACATGGCGTCTTTTTCGAAATAATTTAGCTGTAAAGGCATATACGGTTCAAATAATACAGGAACTAAACTGTGAATGGTGTTACATATTGTGAGATGATAACTGGACTTTTGTGGATTAAATTGGACATTAACGGGATCGCACTAAACTTCACACTGCTAATGAAACAATTGATTTATCGAGACAAAAAATTCCTGGACCAACTGACACTATTGGGCTATTTTCATGAGTTACGTGAAAAGCCAGGTCTATATGAACAACCCACAATCGATTTCTAAACTAATTATTCGAGTCACTGGTGAGATTGAGCTACGGTTATGCGACAATGTCATCTAAAATTTTGACAAAAGAGTGGACGTCTGTGGGGCTGCAAGAGGTGGTGATTTGGCAGATATTGTCTTTCGTGTTTAAATGTCATACACTCTGCTTCAATTATCCATACTTTTTTTAAATCAACGTAAATTCTATGTTTTATTCAAGAATTAAAAAAGCCACTCAATTTGAAAGCCTTTTTACTTTATGGAAGGTTTTATTTTAATTTCATCCGTTATTAAATAAATGCAAATACCCTTATGCAATACAAATTATATGGGGTGTGTAATCTGTTTACGACACGCATTCGTAGAACTGATATTATCAACCAACCTATTGCCAATTACCCTATTTTAGACACCTCTAGGCAACAGTCGTTGGCATCAGAAACTAGTAAACTGAACGGTTTCCCATAAAATTTTTATTAGAAAGCTAATCTAACAAGAGTATCGCCTAAAAGAGGAGCCGCGCTAGCATAGCTAGTGCCCCTTCTTTGGTGTAGGCCTCGACGGGGCAGTGGCTTCAGTGCGAGTTAGATATTCGTTATGAAGACCACACCTGAAGTCAAAAGACAAATGGGTAAGCCTGGTTAAACGTACAATACACATTATAGAACTTTAAATTTAACATATAATAGTAAACCTTGAAGCTTTCCATTTTACTCATGATGTAGTAACTCAAATTAAATTACTGATTCTCCTCTATTTCAGGAAGACCCTCCAAAAATGTCTGAAGAGGAATCAGATTCAGCAGTTGAAATATTACTTTGTTTTCTTGCCGAAATTCAATGAGCACAATTCTATAACGATAATCTGATAGTAGAATATTCAGAAATACAAGATCTTTATGACGAATCTGAAGAACTTCCTGCATCAGAACTAAAAGGCGCAATCTCAAATTATAATAAAGCAACAGAGTTGAAATATTTTCCGAATGTCAAAGGCATGACAAAGCTTTGAAAATTATATCCATACTGGATTTCCCAAGTGCTATCATTAAAATTAAATCTGTTTAAACTACGGACTGTGGTAAATTAAGTAATGAGACTGGTAGCGTAGAGTTCGATCTGTTGTTGGATTCCCTTCCGGGGGGAGGGGTGGCGTGTAGGCTATCATTTGGTGCGTCCTCAGTGCGAGTTTAAACCATCTAGAGTCACTTGATGATTCGCAGCAATTATTTTTGTAAATCGGATTTTAGAGCGATCTGAAAATGAGTGACAACAATTTTGAGCAACGGTGCGCTATTAAGTTTTGTTTCAGACTTAAGCACAGTCCAACGGATAATTTTGGAAAACTCAACAGGCCTATGGAAACAGCATTTTGTCGTGGGCCAAGGTTTTCAGGATTTTTGAGGTATTTTCAGGAGGTCGATACTTGATTGAAGATGAACATCGGTGCGGAAGGCTTTCATCTGTAAGAAGTGGTGAAAATATACACATAATCCGCGATCTTGTGCGTCTTGATTGTGGGTTGATGGCCAGAATGATCCAGAAAGAATTAAATTTTACTAACATAACCGCCCATTGGATTTTGACCAATGAATAGGGGATGAAGAAAATCTGCCCGAAAATCCTTACGCATTACCAGAAGAACAACAGAAGGGGAAACATGTTTTGACTTTTTGAGGCGGATTGAAAATGACTCTAATGGAAATTAAACTCTGGAATGTGGCGTTACTAGTAGTGACTCTTGATGTTTGAATACGACCCGAAACCGAGGCGCTAGAGCCATGAATGATAAACCCAACCCCAACCTCACTACGACTAAAAAAGCTAGGATGAGCAAATCAATGATCAAAACATTGCTGATTTCCAAGATCCAAGAACTGGATGCTGTAATTGAAACTTCACTTCAAACTCACTTGGAGAACATTGAAAAAGCTTTAACCGACCAACTGAAGGTGATTCCAGTATCTGAGTGCCAGCACTCATAAACATTGAACAAATTGTCTCCTGCGTTGTGTGGCCTCCCAAGGTAACGACGTTGAAGGAGCCAGTGTAGAATTGTAATTTCAATTAAATAAAAAAATTATAATAGTCTTATTATCTTATTTACAAACCTCGTACGATGGATGAAATAAAGTATTTTTTGAAAAATATGTTTAGTATAACTCATGTAGATTTAGAACTTTTTGTTTATAGTTGATTTAATTAAGGGTTTTCTTTAAATTATTAGGTACTAAATATACCACTAACAACATCTCCAGTATATGTAAAAACAAAACTAATTTTCGAATTATCCAAAACTGTGACGTATATTTATGTACATGGTTGATTATAACCTACCTCAAGAACAATGCACTGTCTTCTACCAGACATGTCCAAATTACCGAATAGGCCACCTCATAGACTGCACACCCATCCGCTGACACTGCTGCGTCATCTAGCAAATTAATTATTGATACAACGGCCGAACATAGACAAGATGGGAACAACGAATGGGCCGAATGAAGATGATGCCCAGTATTTCTGGTTTGACCCTCGGCTTGATCGTCATCTAAACGATATACAAGAATGTTTATTGTTATATTATTTTCAATACCTTTCTTACCATCTTCGTGTTCTTCGCTAGTGTGATATAAACTAGGTTCATGAGCAGCTTGTATTGTTATCGGAATTGTTGTTATTAAAAAGTTTTCTCTCTCTTCTCGCTTTTTGTCATCTTGAGCTTGAAGTGCCATTTTTATTAGTTCTGTTTGTTGCTTCTTCCTGGTTTTTGTAGCAGTAACTAATGACCTCTACATATTAAACAATATTATTTAAAATAACAGGAACACATATTCTTAGTTACTTACATGTCGTTCTTGATTAATGGTAACTTCTTCAACTTTCGTTTTAACTAAAAGTTCCCATGGTGAATCAACGACATCCAGAGATTCTATACCGATCTTTGGAGACGGTAGTGTAAATTCAATTCCCGGTGGAGGTATTTTAAATAAAGCATGAGCATTTTCCTCCATTCTTGGCCAAACTTGAAAACGCATTTTCCACAATACTTGAAACCTATTCAAAATTTGACTAAACAAATGCTTTGATATTTTATTATATCTGACCGTCCAAAAAGTTCGTAGGGTTTTTTTAAGAATAATAACAAATAGAAATTGTTTATGTAAATATTTATTTACTCTATTATGTAATTACCATTATTATTTTTCAACTTTTTGCCAACGTAGTGGTAGGTTAATAATGTCTTTTTTCCAAAATTAGCCACTTTCGTACTAATTCTGGTCGCTTTCTTCAATTGCTGCCTTCAGCCAATCTAATTGTGAACAGTGGAGGTTGGTGTTGATGGGTAGTTGCGTAGAGAAGCTTGAAGTGTATGTGCCTTTTTTAATCTCACCAAATGCAAACCATATTTTTTTTCGAATGAAGGCCGTCTAACGCTGTATTTAAAATCGCTGTCCCTGGGAACCTCCATAATTTTTTCATTGCATGTTGAACACAATCGCTTTTCATCACCAGTTACTATTCACTTTAGAACCTCATCATTTTTTTCAGCAAAAGATCACACGAAGACGTACCCATTTTTTGCAGATAGTTAAAAAGTGTTGATTTAACCTAACCATGATGCGCGAATCTTCGGCTATTATAGCCTATATTTCCTGTAAATCTATGCTTGAAGGACAGCCAGAGCGATGTCGGTTTTCTAGGCCAAAATCTCCGTTCCTAAACCGAATAAAATCACATGTGCATCGTGGTCTCATTCCCCAACAGAACCCTCGTATTAAACGGTACCAATTTTCTTTTTTGTCTGAACAGCCTTCTTGCTCTTTTGTTCTTTAAAAAAAAAACATAATGTGGCGTAAATGAAGGTTATTGATCGACATTTTCAATTTGTCATTAATTGTCATTTTGTTCATTTCAAACATTGTAAATACCACATGAATTATTAATATGTAAATAAACATTACAAATCTAGCACAATTTTTTTGTTTAGTGTGTTAAAAGTTTTTAAGTGTTAAAATAACAACTAATGGAAAATCCCTACGAACTTTCCGGACAACCCGATATTCTTGAACACTTATAGCAATATACAAAATATACAAAATATACTTGAGCAATATACAAAATTTTATAGAATTAAACATTAACTTGACATAATGGTAACATTTTAAAGTTGCTTGTATATGTTAAAAGCAATATTGCACAGTCAATAGTGATGTAACGATGACCGGAACTCTTTAAGAACAGTATAAACTTTAAAAATGTGACCCTGAATCCTTAATGCCAGTAACTAAAGCCAGAAATCTTCTGAGTTGCATTTAAGTGTACTGCTCAGTAGTTGTCAGGTATCTTGAATCATAAAGGATAAAAGACTCGAAGTCATAAATAGCCAAGCTATATAGCTTCAGCTATTCAATTGAATATATATATAAAAGGTTTTTTGATAACTGAAGCTGCAATTAAATTATGTGATTGGGATACAGATAATATTGTACATTGTAAAGGGTTGTCCAATAAGAGTGTCAGAGCTTTACTAAGGCGTAGAATCATAACTACAAGTGATAGTCTAGTAATTTTTATTCTATCTTGAAGAACAAATAATGACATTGTGTTTTGAAAATCATATCCTTAAAATGCCTCCTCTTAGCTGAATGTATTCTGAATATTTCGTTTAATGTCAAGAATTGTTCGGCGTTTATTTCTGTACACCAGAGATTTAACAACCTAACAAAAAAAAATCGAAGAGCGTAATAAATCTTGATCTTGGTGGCTAAATTACCCTTTTACAAAATAAAGCGTCCAGGAAACTATTCTTGCTATAGATCGATGGTCTAATGAGATGTGTGACGAGTCGCACTGTCTTTTTGAAAGAAAACATTGTTTATACGAGGATCGCTATTTATGTATCCCTTACTGGCTACAATGGCATTGCTAGGCGCCATCTAACATATACATCGTAAAGTTTGACATTGTTGACTATATACGACTCAGAACGCTTTGTCAGAGGGACGCTATTTGTGTTGTTTAGCGACTTGAAAACTTCATCTGTTAAAAAATGGGATTAACTCGTGATAATTTTCGTGCGATGATTTACTACGATTTTCGACGTGGATTATCTCAATAACAGTGCATGGATCAACTCACTTCAACTTTTGGCGATGAAGCACAATCTAAAAGCACCGTATATCACTGGTTTAGTGAATTCAATCGTGACCGTCGTTCGCTCACGGATGAATTTAAAAAGGTCGTCCAAAATCGGTTGTTGTCCCAGAAATCATCGATACTGTGCGCGAACTAATAAAGAAGGATCGTCATACGATATATCTTGAGATTGAGGCATACCAGGACCAAGCCATAAAAAAGGCTTGTGCGCATTTCATTCTACATAATTTTACAAGGTCTCAAAAAGAGGCCGGTGTCGATTGGTGCAAAGAAATGCTCATAAAATACAATCGTGGTGCGTCAAAAGCTTTGTATAACATCTACACAGGTGAAAAATCTTTAATCTATGCATATGAGCTTGAAGGTAAACAGCAGTCGACTGTAGGGGTCTTTCAAAATCAGCCAAACCCAACAAAAGTTGTTCGCGCAAGAAGCACTTTAAAGCAAATGGTCGCATGATTTTTGGGATAAATGGGTATATGACAACAGTGCCACTAGAGAATCGTTGAACAGTCAATTCTGAATGGAACACAACCATTTGCTTGCAAAAGGTCTTTGAAGAAATAAGAAAAAACAACCATCGACGCAGGGTCATTCTTCACCATGACAACGCGAGCTCTCACACGGACAGTACAAATCAATATTTGACTGATCAAAACATCGAATTGATCGGTTAGCCACCGTACAGTTCTGATTTGGCACACAAAGATTTCTTTTTGTTCCCGTCTGAGAAGCATAAACTACGTGGTCAGCGATTTTCGACGCCAGCGGAAGTGGTTGATGCTTTCAAAATGCATGTTTTGGAGATACTTCAGTCGGAATAGAAAAAGTGCTATGAAAATTGGTTCAAACATATTCAAAAGTGTATGTATTATCGCGGAGAATATTTTGAAAAGCAATAAACTATTTTCAATAATAAATATTTGTTTTTATTTATTATTCCGGATATATAAATAGCAACCCTCGTATCTTCATCATTGTCATTAACATGATTTCAATCGACTTCAAAAAATATGATCCTATCATTTGTTTAGCCTAAAAATCGTACCAAACAGTGATTTTCTGAGGATGAAGAGGTAACTCTTGAATCACTTGAGGATTTTTATAGGCCCAACTCCTACAGTTATGTTTGTTCACATAGTAATTAAACTTCACAAGCCATTTTTCCTTAAAGTATGTGTGGGGGGGGGGGGGGTCGCCCTCCAAATGCTCTAGAGTTCAATTAGCGAATATTCGACACAGATAACGATCAGCTGGCTTTAGTTGTTGAGTTAATTAAACTTTATAAGCCCTACAACGAAGATCATGATACAACATTTTCCATTTAGTGGTCTGAGAAAGGTTGAGTTCCTGAGAACGACGTGGAATAGATACATTCGGATCTTTTATTAGTGCAGCGATGTTCTTCAACATTATGGTACATTGACCAAAAACTCATATGCAACTAAACAAGTTCATTCAAATTTTTTAATGAGATGATAAATAGACTGTTGGATTGCTGGATTTTGTTGACTATAAATTTCACGCAATGCTCGAAAAGTATGACAAATTAATAAACATTTTGATGGTAAATGCGAATAATTTCTATATAATGGTTAATCATGTATCTTTCTAATAGTTCATTGTTACAATGTACTAAACACATCAGCCTAAATGTGATATTTACAATTAAAACAGTGTTATTACGTTTCAACATTCTGACACTCTTATTGAAAAATGTTTCTCCAATTGAAAAAAAATCTCCTTCTTGATGCTGCAACTTGTTTCTCATTTTTGATGCAAACTGTATACAATCTGATTGATATTTCAGCATCATAGCATACTTTTCTATTAATTCTTTATTGAATACATACCTTAAGATTGCGTTAATTCGAATGGCAGGATCAGCATTGGTTAATCCATGCTGCATTATTTCTGTTACTTGGGATGGAGTTTTCACAGCCCCTAGAATAAATAAAGACGCAGCTGCAGCAGCGACTTCTTGATTCATTTCGAGGAGCAACTCCCAAGCTACGGGAACGATATCAGAAAAATTCTCTTCTGCCAATATTACTGCGCCTTTTAAAAGAGCAGCTAATGGTGCATGATAAACATCTTTTACCTAAAATATATTAAATATTGTTTAAAGTTTCTTCACGAAATATAATATAATAAATGTTCCAAGTTAGTAATTAAAATTATTTTTATTGCCATGTTGGGCACATTAATATATTTTCTAATGTTGATGTTTGATGTTGCTTTATAATCTTTCTCTCCTGTTTCCTGTTTTGAGATTTTTCAACTATTGAACACTAACTATTCAGATTAAAATAATGTATACAGAAATTTTTACTAAAAAAAATGATTGTGTGGTCAAGCAACAGAGACATATAAAAATGGTTAATAAAAAGTAGTGCTGATTTGATACATTCATTTCTTTCCATCTACAGAAATGCCACTTTTTAAGGAATTATAATCTCAGTTGAGAAATAAATTATCTTGGATAATAAAAAGAAATCAAGAATAATTTCGTATTTATTTTTGAACTGGTGCATTATAATTCTTGGAGCTGCATGAAATACGAGGTGTGTGAATAAAGAAAAGTGACTGGTGGCATAGCATTTGATCTGGCAATATTATTGGTCTCCACTTTTGGTTGGAGGCAGGCCAATATCTGATGCGCCTTCGGTACGTACTTGGTGATCCATAACAATTTTTCGTGTGAACTGGATTTTTCTAATGAGTTCTGAAAATGAGTGACAACAATTTCAAAGTGCTATCAAGTTTTGTTTTAAATTTCCGCATGCTGCGATGGAAACTATTGCTGAAAGGAACTCAGGTTTTCAGGTGTTTTAAGGCATACTTAGAAGGCCAAGAGTCGAATGAAGATGAGCCTCTCAGCGGAAGGCTTTTCACAGCAAGAAGTGATGAAAATGTCCACATAATCCAGAATTTTATGCATTCTGATGATAAGTTGACGGTCAGAATACTCGGGGAAAAGAATTAAATTCGAATCACACAACCATTCAGATTGTGACCCATGAATTGGGGATGGGACCACAGGAAGCATGGGACCTCTGGACTGAGATTAGAAGAGTGCCAGTGACGCAAATATACACATCTTAATGGTGACATTTTTTGAAAATGAGTTTCTGGTTACTTATAAAAAACATATATTCCATATAGACAGTAGCTTAATTTAATAATGTGTCTAAAAATGAATGGCCTATTCAATATTATTTGTACTCCATAAGTTGCATAAGATTATTTCAAATTTATTTGTTTGATCAATAATTTGAAACCGTTTAAAATTGTAATTTAATATATTTAACATTCACTTTTATTTTGTAGCAGGTCATGCGTAATATTGGAAAGAGCAATTAATACGATATTTTAGCTACATACTCATTTTAGTTTACATTATTCAAATCTAATAGTTTAGATATTAACAATAGTTATGACTGAATATATTTAAATTAAATGGGAATATGTTTAATTGGATATGTGGAGTGCTCAAATCAATTAGAAATACTTTAAAATATTTCCTTAAATCATTTTTCATTATTGCGATGCATCAGTGTGTCAGTGCCTATTTTTATAACAATATATTAACTGTCTGGGATGGAATATGTGCCTTTGCTTTGTTTGTTTGAAATTGGTTTTCGATTTAGGAGTGATGTCGAGAATGTAGAAATGTAGGGAAGCTACCAACATTGCAGAGGTGGACTTTCCCTTTCAATTAGAAATTGAGGATTTATCAGTCTTGCTAGCAAAAAAAATAAACCTGAAGGGGTTGAGTGGTGCGAAGCTGATCTTTGCTTCATAATAACATATGTTTTTCATGGCTCTTAATGAGTGAATTCCATTCCACACTACAAAATGGGTACATAGTGCACCGAGTTAAGACATGACCAAACCTCTTAGACCAAAGGATTGCACAGTTTTCGGAATACTGAGAAGCACATCAAGTAATATAATACTATTAATAGATGATAAAACCCTATACTTTGAAGTCTTAATAAGCTTTGCCTCTAGCATATTCATGTGTTTTAGATTATCGTTTTCTCAATCTTTTTAGTGTCACGACCTACAAAATAGCTAAAAAGTGAAGTAAAAAACGTTGTGACTCCCTTACTATAATATGTTAATTTGACGTTTATCAAAGTTTTAGATCGGCCGGTTAACACAGCGATGATTCATCTAGCTTTCAGTATCGTGATGTATGAAGAATTGTTTTTTATGAATTTGTACGATCGTGTTCACATGCTTATGAATGGTGAAAAAAACGAATGATATATTTGCCCTTGTATTAAATGATGAATCATGTATGTATGGGTGTGTGGGCCGTTATACTTACACCGAAATACCGCACACAGCCACAAATACCGAACTACAAGTCTTGTGCAACTCCTTGTTCCTATATTACTTTTACCAGTTCGAACCTGTGCCCTGCACTTGCACGCACTTGTAAAATGACCCGTCCGCGCATGCGAGATGGATCATTCGCCTCGACGCATTTAGGTCTGTTCGTATAAGTTATGTGTTTTAGTAATAAAGACAAAAGAACGGGATGAAGAGTTTCATTGTTAATTACGTTTTTATGATAACATGTACTACGTTTTTTCTCTCACCCATTATTAAATAATACGATTTCTTCTCTCACTTGGTGTTAAATAAATGAATAAGAGTGTGGTAATAAAATAAATGAATTATATTAAATAAAATGGACAAATTTGTGACAAAACGAAATCCTGAAATACTTGATTGTATAATGAAACATTTAAAATATGAATTCATTGCTTTGGATGGCAAGCCGCACTGTGTTGTTTGTTATTAAAGTCTGTCCGCGGAAAACATGCAGCCGTTAAAATTAGTCCGGCATCTGGAAACTTAACACCTGTCTTTATAAAACAAACCATTAGAATTTTTCGAGCGTAAATCACTCGTCTTGAAAGATCAACAAATCAAGCCGTAATGAGACCGCAGCACTTCAAGCATCCTATTTAGTAGCATTAAGAGTGGCCAGGGAGTCTTAGCCCCACACGATTGTGAAAAAGCTCATTTTGCTCACGGCCATTGATATGGTTAATGTGATAAGTCTGGAAGAAGCAAAACAGTTGAAAACTATTACAACTTTCAAATGACACAATATTGAGAGGTATTAATGAAATGGCCAATGATGTTCATGATCAAATAATTGAAAAGGTTAAATTAAGTGATTTTTTTGCTATTTAGTTCGACGAGTCAACAGATGTGTCAAACTTGGCGCAATGTTTGTGTTTTGTTCGATATGACTGCATGGGGTCAATTAAAGAAAATATGCTATTTTGCAAATCAATCGTTGGCCGTGTAATCTGCAAAGGATTCGTTTAAAGTTTTTATTGATGCAACATAAAACGAAAACATTCGCTTTAATAAATGCATTGAGGTATGCATGGATGGTGTGAAAGCGATAATGGAGAACAGTGGTGCTTCAAAATTAAAAGACAGCATGCCACATATGGATGGACACACTGCTTTCTTCACAGAAATGCGCTTGATACAAAAAAGATGTCAGGTAATTTACAAAATGTTCTGTCAGAAGCCGTAAAAATTGTGAATTGTATTAAAAGCCGACCATTGCAGACTAGATTACTTTCCACATTGTGCGAAGAAATAGGTGCCAAATACGACTAACTGCGTTTCCATATTGAAGTCAGGTGGTTGTCGCGAGGAAAAGTTTTAACGAGGCTTTTTGAATTGCGAGATGAATTAAACATCTTTTTTACAGATAGCTTACAGATAAAAAATAGCTCATTTTCAGAGTTTTTACAAGATCAAGAAACTTTATTACTGTTGGCTTACTTGAGTGATATATTTTCATATTTGAATGAGTTGAATACGAGTTTACAAGGCCGTAACAAAAACATTTTACTAATGACAGACAAAGTCAATGCCTTCATTAAGAAGCTTGGTATTTTGATTATTTGCCTTGAAAAACACTATTTTTATGCATTCATTTGCATGCTTGTTGGAGAACATGAAAACCCATTTACGCGGATTAAAAATTCAGTCCGTTTTCATTTGATGAAAATGTTGTTGCAGCTACTGAATTACCTATTGAGATGCACCACCAACTTACTGAAATGTCGACAAAACTCTGCAACTAGAATTTTTAACGCAAGATTTAAATAAGTTTTGGCTTGCACGAGGATATGAACACGGAAGTCTAGTAACCGAAGCTTTGAAAACAATGATCCACTTCGGTACTTTTTACTTATGCGAAAAAAACATCATTCTCTATGGTGGCTTTAAAAACTAAATATAGAAATCGTCCATCATCGCTGGAAAATAATTTGCTTATGTGTGTTTGCAATGGTGATCCTGGTCTAGAAAAACTTTTAAGTTAAAAACAAAATTAACCGTCGCATTAAATTATTATTTCAAACAACTTTGGTTATAATAATTATTGAGCTTAGAGCATTTCCTATTTAAATAAATCAATGTATTTACACTGCATTTATTAGAGCCTAGTTTATTTTTACTTTTACACTGATGTAAAATATATGTCTTATTAGATTTAAAAATTGTTTAATTACTTACTTGCGTTTGAATATATTTTAAAATAGGTGGTATTTCAGTAGGTTTGCCATCGTCAAAATGCTTCGTAGTACCATTTCCTCCATCAGAATCTGCGATATCTCGAGAAGAATCTTTTGAAGCTAGTTTGCTCGCTTGCGAACCATCTAAGTTTCTATCGACTCTACAAAAAAAAACTGAAATATAACAACTTATTTTTTTGTTATTGTTTCTCTTACCTGTCTCTTTTTCCTACACTATCTTTTCGTCGTATGGGACTCACTTGAGAACTAGTTTGATCAGAAACTTTTCTATTATTCTTATCTTTTTTGTGCGTCTTCTTTTTTACTTCCGATTCGCTAACGAACTTATCGTCTATAACTCCAAATTCTTCTCCGTATATTTTTCGAGCGGCTTTAATTAATCTGGAACAACCTCTCATGACCCTTCTGTGACAGAACGGATGGCAAAAGTTTTGATGGTTACAGTAGAAATACATATTGTTGGATATTTGTACCATAACCTGCAGAATTTGTAAAAGTAATTTAATTTGTAATAATCTAGATTTACATACAATGCAAATTATGAGGGTGCTCTGGAAAGTTGTGGTATTTTAAGTAAATACTATTTAATTAAACAAAAATATTGCTTATAGTTTTATCATGATATTTAACTTTGCTGGGAACTGTTCAGAATACTCTCATAATATGTATTTAATGTGTAGTTCCAAGTCCCCGCCGTCCTGGTTTTAGCTCTATTTTCACTTTGTTTGATCATGTATATATATGCATTCAAAAGCCCTTTTCTTACCTTACAAAACTATTGGCATCATTTTTTTTTGAAAAACTTGATTTTAAATAATTTTCAGGCTTTTGAAATACAAATTCCAGGCGGTCAAAAATTTAATTTTCGACAATTGCAATATTTCGCATTTTGTCGTGGTTAAAAAGCTATATAAGCAGTTCGAGTAATTTGCGTAGTATATGAAGAGGACGCTGTAACTAATTTTGAAGGAGGGCGGCCGTCAAACAATCCGAGAATAGGCTAAGCAGCCTTGCGACTATCTTCATATCTCTGAAGGTATGGCTTTTACAGAAGCAGTTTGAGATATTTGCGCAGCATATGAAGTGGACGCTATAGCAGATTGGATTGCTTGAGATTGGTTTGCCAAGTTCAAAAATGACAACTTCGACCTGGACGACATGTCCCGCTTTGGTATTTGGACATACGACTTCGACGAGGACCATCTTAAAACTCTTTTGAAGAACGATGGCTGCCAAATAATCTGAGAATTGACTGACAAGATAGACAGCTCCGCTGCGACAATCACCGGATATCTTCAATCTATGGGATTTACTCAACAATTCGGAGCTTTGGTGTCACAAACTCACTGGCGACAATATGATAGTGGAGACATATGAGAAATATGTCACAACGTCAATATGAGTTAAAGGAAGGAGTAGGTGACCGCAGGAGACACGCCAATCAAGAGTTAAGTAAGAGTTAAGCAACCAATCATCCCAAGTCATGACGTGCGTTTAGGGGACTGGTCGGTTTTGTGAACTGGGAAAGGCTGTGGAAGAAGCTCCACTCAGCTCAGCTCAGTTCAGCTTAACAGTTCAGCCCAGCCCAGCCCAGCTCAGACCAACTCAGCTCTGACCAATTCAGGTCAGACCAACTCAGCTCAGTTAAGCTCAGACCAACTTAGCTAGGGCTAACTAAGCTCAGGCCAAATCAGCTCAGACCAACTTAGCTCAGACCAACTCAATTCAAACCAACTAAGCTAAGATCAACTCAGCTCAGACCAACTTAGTTTGGATCAACTCAGCTCAGACCAACTTAGCTCAGACCTAAGACGAACGGCTAACTCAGCTAAGACGAACTCAGCCCTGGCCAACTAAGCTCAGCTCAACTCAGCTCAGACCAACTTAGTTCAGACCTCAAATCAACAAACTTAGCTCAAGCTAGCTCAAACCAACTCAGCTCAGATCAACTCAGCTCAGACCAGTTCAGCTCAGACCAACTTAGCTCAGACCACCTTAGCTCAGACCAACTCCGCTCAGATCAAATCAGCTCAGACCAACTTAGCTCAGACCAGCTCAGGCCAACGTAGCTCAGATTAACTTAGATCAGACCAGCTCAGATCAGACCAGCTCTGACCAACTTAGCTTACACCAGCTCAGACCAACTTAGCTCAGATCAACTCAGTTCATATAAACACAGCTCAGGCCAACTTAGTTCAGACTTCAGATCAACAAACTTAGCCTAAGCTAGCAAAACCAACTCAGCTCAGATCAACTCAGCTCAGACCAGCTCAGCTCAGCTCAGCTCAGCTCAGCTCAGACCAACTTAGCTCAGACCAGCTCAGATCAACTCAGCTCAGACCAAATTAGCTCAGACCAACTTAACTAAGGTCAGCTCAGACCAACTTAGCTCAGATCAACTCAGCTAAGATCAAATCAGCTCAGACCAACTTAACTCAAATCACCTTAGCTCATATCAACCAACTTAGTTCAGACCGGCTCAGCTCAACTCAGCTCAGACCAACTTAGTTCAGACATCAAATCAACAAACTTAGCTCAGGCTAGCTCAAACCAACTCAGCTCAGATCAACTCAGCTCAGATCGACTCAGCTCAGACCAGCTCAGCTCAGACCAACTTAGCTCAGATCAACCAACTTAGTTCAGACCGGCTCAGCTCAACTCAGCTGAGCTCAACAAACTTAGCCCAGGCTAGCTCAAACCAACTCAGATCAACTCAGCTCAGACCAGCTCAGCTCAGACCAACTTTCAGCTCAGACCAACTAACTCAGACCACCTTAGCTCAGACCAAATCAGCTCAGATCAAATCAGCTCAGCTCAGGCCAACATAGCTCAGACCAACTTAGCTCAGACCAGCTCAGACCAACTTAACTAAGACCAGCTCAGACCAACTTAACTCAGACCACCTTAGCTCAGATCAAGTCAGCTCAGACCAACTTAGCTCAGATCAACATAGCTCAGACCAGCTCAGCTCAGACCAACTTAGCTCAGGCCAGCTCAGCTGAGGCCAACTTATCTCAGACCAACATAGCTCAGACCAACCTAGATCAGGCCAGCTCAGATCAGACCAGCTCAGACCAACTCGGCTCAGACCAACTTAACTCAGACCAACTTAACTCAGGCAAGCTCAGACCAAGTTAGCCAAGCTAGCAAGTCAGACCAACCTAGCTCAGACCAACCTAGATCAGACCAGCTCAGATCAGACCAGCTCAGACCAACTCGGCTTAGACCAACTTAGCTCAGACCACCTTAACTCAGACCACCTTAGCTCAGATCAACCAACTTAGTTCAGACCGGCTCAGCTCAACTCAGCTGAGCTCAACAAACTTAGCTCAGGCTAGCTCAAACAAACTCAGATCAACTCAGCTCAGACCAGCTCAGCTCAGACCAACTTTCAGCTCAGACCAACTAACTCAGACCACTTTAGCTCAGACCAAATCAGCTCAGATCAAACCAGCTCAGCTCAGGCCAACATAGCTCAGACCAACTTAGCTCAGACCAGCTCAGACCAACTTAACTCAGACCAGCTCAGACCAACTTAACTCAGACCACCTTAGCTCAGATCAAGTCAGCTCAGACCAACTTAGCTCAGATCAACTTAGCTCAGACCAGCTCAGCTCAGACCACCTTAGCTCAGACCAACTTAGCTCAGACCACCTTAGCTCAGACCAACTTAGCTCAGACCAACACAGCTCAGATCAAGTCAGCTCAGATCAAGTCAGCTCAGACCAACTTAACTCAGACCACCTTAGCTTAGACCAATTCAGCTCAGATCAAGTCAGCTCAGACCAACTTAACTCAGACCACCTTAGCTCAGACCAACTCAGCTCAGATCAAGTCAGCTCAGACCAACTTAGCTCAGACCAGCTTAGCTCAGACCAACTTAACTCAGACCACCTTAGCTCAGACCAAATTAGCTCCGACCAGCTCAGCTCAGACCAACTTAGCTCAGACCAGCTCAGCTCAGACCAGCTCAGCTCAGACCAGCTCAGATCAGACCAGCTCAGATCAGACCAGCTCAGACCAACTTAACTCAGACCACCTTAGCTCAGACCAACTCAGCTCAGACCAACTTAGCTCAGACCAGCTCAGACCAACTTAACTCAGACCACCTAAGCTCAGACCAACTCAGCTCAGATCAAGTCAGCTCAGACCAGCTCAGACCAACTTAACTCAGACCAACTTAGCTCAGACCAGCTTAGCTCAGTCCAGCTCAGCTCAGACCAACTTAGCTCAGACCAACATAGATCAGACCAGCTCCGATCAGACCAGCTCAGATCAGACCAGCTCAGACCAACTTAGCTCAGATCAACTCAGCTCAGATCAAATCAACTCAGACCACCTTAGCTCAAATCAAATCAGCTCAGATCAACCAACTTAGTTTAGACCAGCTCAGAGCAACTCGGCTCAGACCAACTTAGCTCAGATCAACTCAGCTCAGACCAGCTCAGCTCAGACCAACTTAGCTCAGACCAACTCAGCTCAGACCAATTTATCTCAGATCAACAAACTTAGCTCAGATCAGCTCAGACCAACTCAGCTCAGATTAACTCAGCTCAGTTCGGCTCAGAGCAGCACAGTTCAGATCAACCAACTTAGTTCAGACCAGCTCAGACCAACTTAGCTCAGACCATCTCAGACCAACTTAGCTCAGACGCTCAGCGCAGATCAAATCAGCTCAGACCAACATAGCTCAGACCAACATAGCTCAGACCAATTTAGCTCAGATCAACTCAGCTCGACCACCTTAGCTCAGACCACCTTAGCTCAGACCAACTCAGTTCAGACCAACTTAGCTCAGACCAACTTAGCTCAGACCACCTCAGTTTAGACCAACTCAGCTCAGACCAAGTTAGTTCGGACCAGTTTAGCTCAGCTCAATTCAGTTCGGCTCAGACCAACTCAGCTTAGAGCAGCTCAGTTCAGCTTAGCGCAGTCTAACTCAGCTCAGATAACTCAGCTCAGATTAACTCAGCTCAGATTAACTCAGCTCAGATTCACTCAGCTCAGACCTACTGAGCTCAGATTAACTCAGCTCAGACTAACTCAACTCAGACCAACTCAACTCAGACCAACTCAGCTCAGGTCAACTCACCTTAAGTCAACACAACTCAGCTGAGCTCAGTTCGTTCTTCCGACCAAATAAGGGGCATAATCTTGATCAACGATAAGGACCTCAAAAACTCTTTTAATAACTTCTTCCAGTTTCTAGGCCCGGCGATTTCTGGTGAAACCGCATTAATGAATTGTTCGTGAAGTGAGAGCAGTTCGTGAATAATGATGAAAAATACATCATTGATTAATTTGTTGTTATATTTGTTGCTTTTTTCAATAAAACGTTTTAATAAATAAACTGCCGGGACTTATGGAACAATCCCATATATTATTATTTTTTAAAGAAATACGAGTTACCTTAAGCCAGGGCATATTTTTAGGAGTATCGTCGGTGTCGTTACTATCACTAGGACTTTCTGGAGGTTGATCGTCGCTCAAAACACCTGGTGATTCTTCGCCGCTCACTTCCCCCGTGGCACCTGGTTCTGAAGTGTCACTCCGGTCGGATAACGAGCTCACTTTGCGTTTTGATTGAATCGAGTCTGTACGTTTAACACATTCTTGAATTCTCCCTGGTTAAATATTATCAAAACGATCCAATAATGTTTAAGAAAGCAACTAGCTAAATCATCTTTGACATTTAGGCATTAGTAATAAGTCAAAGAGATGGAAACATTTTCCATTGCTTCAAATCAATAATCAGATCTACTCAATCTCTTTGTATTTTCAAAGATCAAATTGTAGTTTGATAACTTAAGCATTTTACATTGCTCTACATGTCAGCAAAATAAAAAACAAAAATATCTAAGATTTTTCTCAATCGCTGTAATTTATCAGACATAATCTAGATATGTAATTCAAGCTTTATTTGCGTTTTTGATTTCGTTCTTTAACAAGCACCAGATCTTTATCAAGCAGCGGCGTAAACTAGTATTAAAACTGATTTTTTATAAAGTTATTAAGTCAAAGGATACTAAAGAGGCGATCAAAAATTATTGTGATAAACTAGTTAATTGTGGTAACATTTAATAGTTATAGTATATATACGAGGGTAGGATGAAAAGTCAGATGCTTTTTAAATTAAATATTGTTTCTAAATCAAAAATTGATTTATTTGTCAACGTTGTCTCCTTTTAACTCGATACGTTTCATCCAAGGATTCTCCAACTTTTTTCTGTTCGTTATTAGATAATTTTTGCCCGGGAGATAATTGAGGATGCACCACTACGAAGTGGAAATCAAGAAAACGAAATCAAGGTTTGTTCCGTTAGTTCTCATTAATTAAATAAATAATGTTACCATCAGTTAAATGTATTTTAGAATAGTAAGTGGGAAAAAAGAGCTAGCTCAACCCTATAATCGCAGCATTAAAATTAGAATATTAGGATTGGCATTAAAATAGATAATATTCTGTACAAGAGTTTACTTTCAGTACAGTGTTTTTGTCGTACAAAGATGATCAGACATGTCATTTATTATTATGATTTGTGAATTTTTTGGTGGGAACATATTTATATAAGGGTTATAAAAGAAATATGACATAATCTAAATATTTTTAAATTCTATTCTTTTTTGATAATAAGTAATTAAATTAAGATTTTGGAAGTATTGCAATAAATAACTTTTTTGGATGAAAAAAGTTCCTTTTAAAAAATGCCAAATTCTAACCAACTATAAAGAGATTTATTACCAAACACCAAATCACTTTTTTAAACTTCTCGACGCGGATTTCGCTAATCTTTCAATCTAATTAGATGATTCAATCTATTAGATTTAATTCAATTCGATGATTCAATCTAATTAGATAATTCAATCTAATTTGATGATTCAGTCCAATTAGATGATTCAATCTAATTTTACGATTCTATCTAATTAAACGATTCAATCTAATTGAGATTGAATCATCTCTTGATGATCCTAACATGGTTAGCGAAACGCGCGTCGATAAGTTTAAAAAAGTGATTTGGTGTTTAGTGGTAAATTTCTTCGAGTTTAGTGTTTCACACTGAAGGTGCCAATACAAGAATTGAACTATCGATGTGTTCGAAAGTTGTTTCAAAAATAGAGCCTTCGATATTTTTAATTTACACATTATGCTAGAGACTCTCTGTATAATATTGTTAAACTAGAAAGTAATCACGTACATGATAGGTTTGCAGTTTGAAGCATTGCACATGGAATAAAACGTTTGATTGGGCATTTATTGTATTTTAATCAAAGTGAGTTACCATTTTCGTTTTAATAAACTAACGTTTCTTAAAATTATTCGCGATTTATCTATTATCGTATATCCATTCATTTTTAAAAAGTACTAATTTCAACTTCAATAATACAAAATAGAACGCGAGGTGAACTTGTGGAAAGGTGTTCGTTTTTTAATTTTTTTATCAAAAATAAAGCAAATCAGAGGAGAGGTGTGAGCTAAAACTAAATTTGATTGTAACAGCCATACCGCGAACAAAGAGGACATCCTCAAAATATTGTTAACAAGAATAATATAATAAATTAATATACGTACATATGTAAAGGTATAACAAATAACGATGGATTATACAGGGTGTATCAGAACGATCCAACTATTTAGGTTGAAAATAAATATAAACAAAACTGACTGTAATTATTATTTAATAAAACTAATATAAAGATAATTAAAGAAATTTTACTTTTTAAAAATAACATTGTTTAAATGACGGCCACTTCGTTGGCGGCACTCCTTAAACTATTAGCGAAGATTATCAAAGAATTTTCTAAGAAGTTGTTGAGGAATCATTCTGATCTTTTCTTCAATATTCCTCAATAGTTCTATTTAAATTTGTCAAATTTCGAGGATCGTTTATCGTAGACGATGTTCTTAAGATAACCCCACAAGAAAAAATCTGGTGGGGTTAAATAAGGGCTCCGAGGCGGCTACACAATGTCTTCACTTCATGATATTATCTATTCGGGGAAGAACTCGTGTAATGTCGTTAACGAGTCATTAATGGTATACAACGTAGTTCCGTCTTACTGAAATCATGTCAGCCGATGGTAATGCTCACATTCCTGTAGTTGAAGAGCAAATAAATTGCGTATCATGGCGATACAGCGTGTATAAGTTACTGTGACCGCTCTGTCTCTATGATCCTCAAAAAAAATAAAATCCAATAATGCAATTAGCTGACATAGTGACCGACACGGTTATTTTAAGGCTGTGCAACGAGCATGGATGTAACACCGTTGGGTTCGTCTTCACCCCCAGTCTCTTAACATAATCTTTTTCGTGCAGAGATTACATAATCTGAATTTTGTAGGCCATAAGACGCTAATTATATCGCATTATGCGGTGAATCGTTGCTCTAGATAATCCCAATTGGAACTCACGTTTTCCGAGGCTGTCGCCTTATATAATTCGCAACTAACTCGATGTTTTCAGGAGTTCTTGTTGTCCTTGGACGGTCATGGCGGATATCATCTGTAGTGTTTCCAGTAGCATTGGATCCACGCAAGAATGGTTGCATTGCTTGGGGTTTCTCCAATGTCGTGTAATCGAATGCAGCGTAATGACGAATGCGAATGAGGTGCGGATGCAAAACGCGCGTTGCTCCCCCGTGTAATGTATGATGGTAACTAAAAATGTACGGTCCGATCTAGCGAGCGATGAGCGCTTACCTCTTCTTCGGACGCTTACCCATCCTGTTTTGAGACACCCTGTATTTTTAAGTACTTTTGAAAAGATTGTTTAACATTGATGATGACATGTCAACAATATTAGGAGATGATAATTATCCAATCTATTTAACTGTTAAAATTGGGTGACTGTTTTTCAAAAACATAAATAATTTTCATTTTAATAAACAAAGAGAATTTTAAAATTAAAGCCGCATCGGGAGCAGAGACCATTTAGTAACGAAAAATTAAGTAATGCACAATAATAAGACAAAACAGATATAAGACAAATAATTCTAATAAAGACGTCTGATTTTTATAGAAGAATAGCGCGTTTCAACAAGTTTCGTATTGCCCTTATAAATCATTGAAAGCCAAGGCCTCAAGCCAAGAAGGCATAGCAGATGGTGCTATGCCCTCTTGGCTTGGCCCCATCTGTTAATATTGCCTCTTTCCGAATTTCAGAACATCATTGAATGGACGGTACTATACAGTGGCAATTTAACAAAATTATTAGAAATATTTTTATTTGATGCATTGGAAGTACAGAGTTGAAGGTGATTATCTTGCACAAAATAGTATTAGTTCGAAAACATGTAGTTCTTTTCTGAGCTAGGTAAACTGTTCATTAACATCCTTTCCTATGCGGACGTTTTTAGTGTTAAAGATGTTTAGCATAAATATAACTATAGGTAATATTACTGTGACGTATTAACACCTAACTTTTTTATCACATCATGTTTAAATCAATCTGTTATGATTTTCGACTTAATAACCTTGTGTTCAGTCACACAAAATAAGCATTACAAGCGGCAGTCAACAACAACATCACTCGAAATACGATCATTTCTTACACTCCATTTCCATATCTTTTCCTTCTTTAGTACCCCTTCTTAATTTTAAACTACGTCTTTTAAACGAACCTCCTGAAGGTGCTGCGGTGCCCCTTCTAAGCAAATACGGACGGCCTTGGTTCTTTTTACAGTCTTCTTGGTTTGGATTAGCCTACAACAGAAAATCCAAAAAAATATTTCACATGAGTCAAGAAATAATATCTATACGAACAGAATATACAGGTGTGTAAATAAAATAATGAGACTGATTTTTAAATACTTTTTTATGTAATTGAAATTATACATTATTAGCTTTAAAGTAGTTGCATTGGGAAGCCATACTTCGATGGCGGCGCTTTGTCAACTCTTATCAGTCAACTCTTATAGTAATACTGGAACTCAGAAACTGGAATCGCTTTCAGCTGATCGATTACGGTCCTTTGAATGATCTCCAGTGTCCCAAAGTGGTGTTATTTAAGGTAAATTTTCAATCAATAATTCAGGTCTGATGAATAAGAGGGTTGTGTTTTTACTTGCCAAAAACTTGTTAATTGAAATTGATGCATGGCAAGGTGCATTATCGTGATGCAGCACCCAGATATTCTTGATGTTCAGGCTCACGCGAATGACCCTTTTTAGAAGTATTTCAAGAATTTCTTGGTAGAAATGCTGGATTACCGTTTGGCCTTGAGGCAAAAATTCCTTGTGGCCGATACCCTGTTGGTGGGTACTCTGGCTGTCAAAAAAAAATCAGCATGCTTTTGATCTTTGATTTATTCATTCTAGCTTTTTTTGGCTGTGGTAATGTTGGAGTGTGCCATTCCTGGCTCTAGTTTTTCGTGTTCGGGTAGTACTGAAAAATCTAAGACTCGTCACTAGTAATGACAGTTCAACAAAATGAAGGTCATTTTCAATTTACCTCAAAAAGTCAAGACATGTTTTCCTCCTGTTGTCCTTTTAATCCTAGGAAAGATTTTCCGAATCATTTTTGCGCAGATTTTCTTCATCCTCAATTAATTAATCAAAATCTGATGAACGACTGCGTAAGTCAAATTTAACTCTCCCCTCATCATTCTAAATGTCAACCAATGATCATAATTCACAAGATCTTGGATTTTGTGGACATTTTTATCACTGCTTTTATTTAAAGGTCTTCCGCTGCGAGGTTCATCTTCAGTCGAGTTTCTGCTTCTGAGAATGCCTTAAACCACTTGAAAACCTGAAGCCTTGACAAAACACTATCTCCATAGGCCTGTTGACGTTTTGTAAAAGTTTTAGTCTGAAACAAAACTTGATAGCGCATCGGTGTTCGGAATTGTCACTTATTTTCAGAATGAAGTAGAAAAATCCTTTTTCAAATTCGCACTGAAGATGTATGAGATGTTGGTCTGATTCTCCTTCAGAGGTGCCAATAGTGTTCCCAGATCGAACGCTATACTACTAGCCTAATTACTTTATTTATACATCTCGTAACCTAAATGAAAGGCTTTCAGCTGCTTCATAAGCAGGTCCAACTCTCTTCACACTGGATTAGTACTTTTGTAAAGTATGGCCCACAGTTGAAAAAATTGAAAGGAACAATATTTGCCCAAAAATAAAATCGTTTTGTTTTCTTATAATAACTTCTCACCGGGTTCGGTGGATATGCAGCAAAAACTATTGTAATTTGTCTGGGAAGTGTTAGTACATCTTTTATATATGTTAATATTGTCTATTATTAAAATCTGAGTTCTATTTCTTTATTGGAAATTTTGGTGTGAAAATTTAATTAAAAGAGATATTCTACACTAAGTCACCTAAACAAGGGTCTAACAAATATGAAATAAATATATTTTGTGGAGCCTCACTCTTTTAAGTTGCTAAAATCATTTAGATCAGTTTCTTGTTAAAAAAGTCTCCGGAATTCTATAAAAAATTATCCATTCGCTAACTTTCGCTACCTTTCGCTACCAGAAACAACATTTTTATTGCAAATGCATGTACGTATATATGAAATTTTTGGATTTATTGGATATATTTAAAATAACATTTTAGTAGTATTTTAAACGTACATACTTTCTAAACCATAAAATTAACAGTATCTATTTGCAGTTATAACATGCATGTATGCAAATGATCTAAGCTAATTAACAAAATCTATAACTATCAGCTATTTGTGTATACGGAATAACACATATAATTAAATATTTATCATTGAAAATTGTTTTATTGTTTTTCAAAATAATCTAATAATCCGCGATGATCGATATACACTTTTTCCATTCCGACTAAGGTATCTCTAAAACATGCATTTTGACGTCATCGAAAATTGTTGACCACGTAGTTTATTCTTTACGGACGGGAACAAAAATAAATCATTGTGTGCAAAATTAAGATTGTACGGCAGATGACCCATTAATTCGATGTTTTGATCGGTCAAATAACGAATTGTTCGTTCCGATGTGTGAGAGTTCGCTTTGTCATGGTGAAGAATGATCCTGCCTCGCTGGTTGTTTTTTCATATTTTTTCAAATACTTCTAGCAAACAAATAGTTGTTTACCATTCAGAATTAACCGTTTTAGAAATTTACCATTCTACGATTCTCTAGTGGCACTGTAGCCCTATGTCCCTTTATCCCAAAAAAACAGGCGACCATTTATTTATATTATAAAAGGCTTTTGACGCACCACAATTGGATTTTTTGAGCATTTCTTTGTTCCAATCGACACGAGCTTTTTTTATGCGATTGTCAAATTATGCAGAATCCAACGCGCAATAATCTTTTTCACGGCTAAATCTTTATGTAAATTCTTGTGTATGCTTGTTTTACTAATACCCAGGGGTGCCTCAATCTCATAGTATGTCACATGACGATCTTGCTTTATCAATTTGCGCACAGTATCGATGTTTTCTGACAGAACTGATTTTGGACGACCTTCTTTAAATTCGCTACGATTGAATTAATTAAATCAGTGATATACAGTGGTTTTTGATGGTGCTTCATCGCCAAAAGTTGAAGTGAGTTGATCGACGCACTGTTGTTCAGATAATCCATATTGAAAGTTGTAGTAAATCATCGCACGAAAGTTCTAACGAGTTAATTCCATTTTTTCACTAAGATGACATTTTTAAGTCACTAAACAACACAAATAAAGTCCGTATGACAAAACGTTCTGAGTATTTATACATTCCACAATGTCAAATTTATATACATTGTAAAGTTGATGCATATCAACATCATTGTTGCCAATTCCGGATATATAAATAGTAACCTTCGTCTGACGAAATAAAAGTGAAAGCTTAAAGAGCCGGTCTAGAAATAAATATAGATAAAACAAAGGTGATCGAAATGACAATTAATCGAAGAGGAGAACAGAACTAGACAACGATAACATTGGAGTTGGATTAATTTAGTTATCTGGGAAACAAACTGAACTGAAACAATAAGATTACAGTCGAAATCAGATATCATATTTTGAAAGGTAATAAAACTACATATTTAAAAAATTATACAAAAGGACATGAAAGTCAAAATCTATAACAAATCATTCGGACAGCAATTATTTATGGTTGCCAGAAGTGAATCCTCATAAATAAATCGGGAAGAAATGCCTATTGAAATGTAGTATGTGAAAGAAGAATACTTAGAGAAAACATTTTTGGTTTGGGAATGATAATGGAGCTTGGATGATTAGGTTTAACTTCGAACTCAAGCAATTATACGAAGATCTGGTTATTATACACCATGTGTGGGTTCAGCTATTAAAATGGACGTGACACGAGGCGAGAAATTCCAGAAAGTATAATACCAAAAAAAATCATGGAAGGACAAATAGTGGGTCGTAGAAAGAAAGGTAGACTAAAGACACGATGACAGAAGAATATACGAAAAGATGTTGAAGAACTACTGTACATCAAATATTGAAAAAGGACTGCTGGAGATCGATCCTGCATGGAGGTGAAGGTTGCAGGAGGTCAAGCCTCAATGACGGGCTGTAGCACCATGGAAAGAAGAAGACGAAGCAAATTTTCCGTTATAGAACTGAATTTAACTTTATATTAATTACGCAGGTCGACATGGTTTTTGTAACATTGATGAGAATGTACTTTTTGCGTTTCATTTAGGTAGTTATTAAAACACCTTTTCACAGAAATGGTCGAACCCGTCCCATTTTCAAGTAGCTACTTCTCCTTCATATCATGGTGTCATTAACATTATTTGTTTTTGACTTTGGACTGGACAATATAGGAATTGCCACAAGACTGTAGAGGGGATATTTCCACAGCATTTTACGAACCTTTAAGGCCAGTTTTATTGTTTTCTATAGTTTAGTTTGTTTATGTCTCGTTTACAGTACAGTCAAGCGTTTAAGCGGATTTTATATAAAATGGTAAGTTCTTGTCATCGATTTTGTAAAAATCTAGCGGATAAGTTTTATTATATATGCGGACAATTTATTTTCAGTTTAAGTCACAAGCTAGATCTATATCCGAGGAAGTCAAAAAGCCTATTTTTTTAATTTAAGTGCCAAATCCAAGATCCAGATAAAAGTTGGGCTTTTCATGTTTGCAGAGTTAGTTGTCATGTAAATTTGGTGCACTGGATCCATCGTAAGAAAGCATCTATACCGTTTGCTGTTCCTGTGGTGTGGAGAAAACCTACTGACCATGTAAGTGATTAATACTTTTGTATCATTAAAACAGGACGGATATAAAAAAAGCAAAGGGAAACAATTTAGTATCCAAATCTGCCGTCTGCACTTAAGCCAGCTCCTCATAGCTAGGAACTATCGGTACCGATTGCGCCTTTAAACTTAGACAGTATGTTTCCCGGTTATTTTAATTCTTCATGATAATCTGATCCATAACTTCCTGAGAATACCAGTTATGACCCAACATTTTTAACAAGTACCAGTGAACCTCACTTAATAACTTAGAATTAATTAAATGATTTGGAACGTGACCTGGGATTGTCAAAACAAAAATAGGAACTTCTTGGTTCCAGACTTCAACAGTGGAATCTGGTTCACTATGTGGCTGTTGTAATATTGATTGTTTAATAAATGAGATTAATATGGAACATGTATCTTCCGAGTAACGTATTTTTATAGATTCGTCGAAATAGAGCCTAAAAACAGTCTTGTTTCATAATGGAAACAAAAACCCACTTATTCCTTTAGCTCATTCAGTGACAATGAAATAAACCTATGATAACTTGACAACTAAACTAAATCGCGTTAAATATATTAAGGATTTAAAATTGATAGGTATATTACTAGGACTTCAAGGGGGGGTTTACAAAATATTGCTGTTTTTTTTGTGTCTACGGGGCAGTAGGGTAACAAAAAGAACATTGCAGTAAGAAAGATTGGCTTCTAGGTGATTTCCATTTTCAAGAAAAAATAAATGAAAAAGGATTGGCAGCTTGGAAGTCTTTTGTAAGTGTAGTGAAATGATTTCTGAAATGTGAAATTATGAAAACCTCATAGATGAACTCTTGAAAGCCTATGAAATACTAAGGTTGCGTATGTCCTTAAAAATGCATTTTTTAAATTGCTATTTGGATTTTTTCCGGAAAATTTGGGTGCAGTAAGCGACGAGAAGACACAAGGAAAGAGGTTTCACCAGGACATCAGGACGATGGAAGCAAGATACAGCAAGAACGCTGGAACCCGTCTATGTTGGGCGACTACTGCTGGCTTTTAAAAAGCGATGATGCTACAGAACACGAGAGGAAAAAGTGAAAGTTTTTGTCGCTGTATCTCATGTAATATATTTTTTATTCACATAATCCTCAGTGATATCTTTAATACGTTTTACATATTTATATTAAATACATATTATATTGTAAAAATATGTGGTCTCTTTTTTTCCCCACCACCGACCCCCTGTAACAAAAAAAACTGTACATGTTACAGTAATTAGCTTATCATTTTCGGATTTAGTACTACATAATACTTTATATACACCTATTTTTATAAATGTTATTTCAGAGAGGTTTAAATTTGTTGACCTGTAAAATTTTGTCATCTTTAATGCCTGATAAAATTACATTTAATTATTAATAATTATATTCAGATACTTAAATATTACCTGCATTGTGACAGTAGTGTTGCTGCTGGCTTCAGATTCATTATCTGGTTCATGTAAAACAAAACTAATTTTTCTTTCTGGTTGTCCAATAGCTGAAAACAATTGGAATAAGTAACATCAATACCTAATTACAAAGTAAAGAGACGAACTAGGATCACGATCACCCGCAATGCTCTGAAGGCTTTGGGCGGACGTTTGGGAATGCCCCATCGATGACAGAGCCATGCTCCAACGTCTGTTAGCTTCTTTGCTGTAAAATTTCTCCCATGGAGGTGGCCTCTCTTTACCTACATAACGAAAATGGCAACAGTGAGTACTTCACTGTATATGTACTTTGTTCATTCTGTTGGATTATATCCAATGAGTGGGTAAAAAGTAGTTTTGATCATTGAAATAATTATATTCTTAGTAGGTCTTTTACTGAGAAAAATATCACCAAATGTTAGAAATATAGGTGCATGTTTTAAGATAGTATTTGAAGATTCTTAAGACCTGAATAATGATCATTATCAGGTCTTTGATAATGATCATTTAATGATCATTATCAGGTTCATGTTGCATTATCATAAATGTAACATGATGTAAATCTAGAGAGAGAGATGTATATATTGTGTACATTACAGCTGCATGCTTTTTCAGACTTTAAATCCTTCAGGTTACCTAGTGTGGTGCAAAGTGGAATATTATAACTGAAGCAAATTTACCATGAATGGTGTGAAGGAGTTAGTGTAAATATTGTTGTCAGATATGTATGCAGGTAATATAATAATGGAAATATTTTCATCAAAATAATAATGATTCAAATATTTATAAATAAGACTCATATTCTACTACCGGCAGACTTTGAAGATTTTGGTAATGTCTGGTATGTTTCTCTCAAGAACGCTGTTATTTCCTGAAGGAGTACACAAGCAATCAACCTCAATGGCATAGGACAACTGGAACCGTACGAATATATGCTCGCTTCATCCAAATAATCTTCTTCCTCATCTTGAATTTGAAGTTCTTTTTGTTTATCCGGGTCAGTAACCTAAAATTGTATATTAAATAAATTTGTATTGTTTATTTTATTTATATTTGCCATGTTATTAATCTCATTTTGCATTTCACGATCTTCAGTAATCATTTCTTCAAGTCTATGCCCGATGACTTCAGCCCATTGATGAAACATTTTTCCAGCTGCTCTTTGCATCATATGTGATCTTCTATTGCCCCCGTGTGAACTACCTCTAGTTGGTAGAGGACCTGAAGGACGGAATATAGGGAAGGATAGTTTCATCCACTGAGGCCATTGACCTAATTCATATTCTACATTGATATATTTTTCCTACATTATAAAAAATTAAAAATCACTGACCTTTATTGCAACAGTGAACAAAGTATGCACATTCTAAAAACAATGTAGCTCTTGCAACAACAGCGGAATGGGGCTAAAATGGAAACAAACAGATATCATTAGATAAAGGTATATTTTCTTATAGATTTTTTTACCAGATCGAGTGCTGATGCCAAGAGGAAGGCATCTGGTACGGATCCGGGTGGACATGTTTCCAAAAGAAAAGCTAATCTCTGCGTTCCGTTATAAACCATACCAGTAGGAATGAGTTTTCTTTCTTTGAGAAATACTACTTCTGATTCTCTAGATGTTTCGCCAAATTCAAAAGAATTTCTTCTACTAAAGCCTGGAAATGACCAATAGATGGTAAACATTTGTTTTGAGAATAGGTGACAGTATGTACTCGGTTCTCAACTTAATTCTCGGTCCCTACGTTTCATCGATATTCGAATAATTTTTTTTTCCCACTATATAGTTATTTTAAAGCACTATCTTTCGGCTTCAAAATAGTATTCGAGCCTACTGTGAATATAACTTGAAAAATCAGTTGTAAACACGATGTCGTTCGAAAAACAATATTGGAGGGTCTGCCTTCTTTTCACTTTTGAATAGAAAAAAGTTGTAGAAAGTAAGGACATGATTTGTGCGGCTTTAAGAGATATTGCTGGCTACTGTAGCAAAAGCAAGAAGTGGTTCTATCAATTACCAGCTGGAAATTTTTATTTAAATAATTCACAACGTCTGGGGCAGTTAAAAGTGGAGAAGCAAACATTGGAACCATTACTGGAAGCAAATCCTTGTTGTCATCACAAGGATCATCACATCACAAGCCATTTTAAAAAAATAAAAACTGTGCAGTGGGTTTGTGGAGGATATAAACGGTTTCGGTTTCACACAGTGGTACTGTGACGAACCATCAGATGACCTGAGTTGCATTTAAATCTTGCTTTACATCCGACATGGTCAATCGTTTAGTTGCTTTCAAACGTTCAACCGCGTCCGACTGATGACTGCCTAAGACCAGAAACCGGTCTCGGGAGATGCTTGTTGATGATTGATTGATGACTGAAGAATTGGGCCAATTTTACGTGGAGTATGGGAATCATTTCTCTTGTTTTTTGAATCGTTTTGAAATTTTTACACAATCTAGGAAAAATTCAATAGGTAAGGCGCTGGGCCCTTGTAAACTCCTAGTTGAGGATTAGAATAAACGGTTTAATGTTGACGTATCATTGAGCTCTTCCAATGCGCTTGACCTGTGACGAAAAGGTAAAGTAAGTAAAGTTTCTGGGTTAATTTTGGTGTGCCATCAACCAGTATCACAAAGTCAAATTCCTACTCGAAAAGGTATATATGGTGGGATCAGCTGGGGGTCATGCATTATTATTATTTTATATGACATATCAAGAATGAATGCAAGATCGAGTATACAACAAACCAAACATCGAAACACAAAAATACAAACTATTACAACACTAATTCTAAAATAAGAATACAAACTATTACAACACCAAATCAAAACTAAGCATATATTGCACAGCTGAGGCAGATGTTCGACGTAGTTTGATGAGACTATCAACGAAGAGTCTTCGGGGACATTCGTTTGCTAAGTGGGTTATGGTCTGCTGATCTGCGCAGCAGTCACAGGAATGACTCTCGGTTCTACCCCATCGGTACATTAAGTGGTTAGATCTTCCTTGGCGTCATGCATGAGTTGCTCGAATAAAATTATCATCAACAGCTGATTCGTGTTAGTGACACTCCGGAGGAAATTCTTATACAGCAAGGGGTGAAGGGAAGAAGAGTTAAGAAATAGAACTTCCTGCATAAGATTGTGATCTGTGATTAAAAGTGGATCGTCTACGTTAAAAAAAGTCGGAAATCGTGGACTAATCTGCAACATCACCTGTCGATAACAACATCCCTTGAGGAGGACGAAAAAAGCCTTAATGACTATATCAGATCGAAAACACTATTTTTTTTATAGAAAGTGGGGGAGATTTCTTCGAAGATTAAGCTATATTATTTTTTTCATAAATAAATATTAAATGTAGACAAAAGAAGGCCGCGAATTTAGTTGAGTTCCTAATAGGAGAATTAGGAACTCAACAATTAGGTTATTAAACAAAAATAATCCATTTATGAGGAATATTAATTATTAATTAGGTAGTTAATTGATTATTAACATTATACTGTAATTTTTTATTTTTTTTACATATTTTTAAGTTTTAAAAGACAAAATGTCAAAATTTGTTGCAATAAATATATATTAGAAATTCGTCAAGCTATGGGATACTGAAAGAACAGTAAGGGAAGAGTTAATTAATGCATTAATGAAATTTAGGTTCTTGAATTTCAGATTACAAAATACCTCGATGTTGCAAGGAATGTAAAAAAGTAATAGGTAAAAATGGTAAAATTCAAATGCAAAGAAAAATATAATCATACAGATGAGGCAGTGTTATACAGGGTGTCCCATAACTTATCTGTCATAGAGCAACTGGTGATAGTAGAGATCAAAATAAAAGGATTTAGTCAATAAATGTGTTGGCAAGTTCAAAATCGAGGTAGTTGGGTTTTCAAAGGTGACAAATACGAATTTGGTACTAGTTTCTAGAGGGCGCTGACAACCTACTTTGTGAGGAATTAACTCGATCATATTTTTTTTTATCTTATAAAGCTGGGAATATTTAAACAATCAAAATAGAGAAGAGTCATAGTACGTAAAAAAGGTGCCCTTGGTCAATATTGATATCTCACGCCGTTTGCGGGATTTTCGTATTTGAATATTCCATTGACATCTTGCCGATGGCTGAAAAATGTGCAATTTTGAAAGTGTATCTTGAATACGAGGAAAATAAAACATCAAGGTGTCAAAAATACAACGGACCTTATTTAATATAACAATTTTTTGATATTTACTTCAATAAGTGTTGAAAGTGCCCACCGTTTATCTCAATATACTTTTGCAGGCTCTGTTAAGTGACGCCTCACATTTGAGAATATATTTCCTTCATTTCTAATAACATTGGCGGCTTGGTAATTTTTTTTAAGTTCGTCTCGTGTATTGATTTCATGATGGTACATTAAATACTTCATATGACCCCTCAAATAAAAGTTTAACGGATTAATGTCTGGGCTACGAGGTGGCCAAGGAAACTCACCAAGGCCTCCCAATCTATCGATGTGGAAAACGGTTCTTGCATGAACCATATGACTTGTCTTAAGTTAGAGGTCCGTCCAAAAGGTCAAACCATTTTTTAAAAATAGCTCATATTGATCTACATTTAAAAAATTGAATTAAAAAATTGTGCACCCAATTGTGTGTGTCAAAAAATGCCGCACCAAATGTTAATTGAAAATTCGCGCTGGAAATGTCGCTCTCTTGGTAGATGTGGATTTTCCATGGTGCAATAATGATTATTTCGCCAGAAAATTTTGTGTCTGGTAAAAGTTGTCTCGTCTGTAAACAATATCTTTTTCAGGAACATGGGGTTGTCGTTTCGTCGTTTTAATTAATGTAGTAGATTTTGACAAAATTCTGATCTAGCCGGCAAATTTTGTAACAATAAATTTTGAAAAGCGAAATAGCGAAAAATGGTACAGAAACAATTTTTCTTTATAGAGAACTCTTGAAACGGTAGATTTGCTAATTCCTGTAGATGCCTCCAAACGCCTAGTGCTTAGTTCAGGATTTTCCGCGTTACTAACCAAAATATCCTCTTGTTGTTCTACCATTATATGTTTCGGTCCACCGGGATTGTTGTAATAAAACGAACCTGTTTTGTCTAACTGACAGAAAATTATTTAAAACATTTTTTGATTTGGGATGATTCTGATTGGGTAGAGCTCTTCATACTTTCTAACTGTAGCGCGACTAAAGTATAATTTACTTGTGCATAAACGCAGAGCATATCTATTAAATCACGATTAGAAAACTGATTAAGTCTGGGCATTTTTTAAAATCATTTAATACCAACTCAAGATTATAAACTTATTTTCACCTGCGTTTAATAGAAGAGATAGAAAACAATGATAGTTGTCATCAATACGTAATAATTTGTATACAACATTGAAGGCACACTTTGTGAATATGAGCGAGTTAATTCTTCCCAAAGTAGGTAGCAAGCGCCTTTTAAGAACTAGGCTTAAGATACTACCAAATTCGGATTTGTCGAAAATTCGGATTGTTGAAAATCTAACTACCCCGATTTTAAACCTGGTATCTCTAACCGTTTTTAAATTATCTCAATTCTTCGAAAATTTAGTTTCACTTTCAACACCCTATATCTTTTTAATGACTAACATTTGCCAACACATTTATGGATTAAATCCTCTTATTTTGATCTCTACTATCACCAATTGCTCTATGGGAAATAAGTTATGGGACATCCTGTGTATATATCCTTAAAATTAGTCAAAGTTATTACTGCTGAAATGGTTAGTGCTCCAGTTGAAGCTGACAATTGATTTAGAATTGCATTTACTGGGACAAAGTTTCGCCTTTTATAATTGCTTGCAGATAAGTTGGTCAAAATAAGGACTATCTTGGTGATTGATGACAAATTCAAATTAAGTGCTCGATACTTGATAGAGGATACTACTACAGGAATAGCTATTATTTCTCAAAGCTAAATTTATCATATTAAAATTTATAGTTACAAAGAGGCAAAGCTCCTTATTCGCGTAAATATGCCATGAATACAGAAACCGTAAATACGGCATAATAATTTGTTCGGGATTATGTAATGGTAATATGTTCTGATGTTACAAAATAAAAATAAAAAATACCTCATAAAAGAAATTTAATGAGAAATTTTTTAACAATATTAATAAATATTATCAGGTTGAGGCTGATAATTATTTAACAATTATTTAAAGAATTTAGAATTTTTTCTTGTTTAGTCGCTTTTAAAAGGTAACAGGATTGATATTCGACTGTGGCAATAACAATTTGCCTTTTAAAAACAAAAGTTCTTTCCATAGACGGATCAATTTTTATGAAGAAATCACAAAGCTTTTTAGAAGCATTTACGAATGACAAATCATTCGTAAACCTTCACTTAGATTTTTTAAGTTTAATGACTTCTCTTCAATGGAATGGGCCTTAAGCATTTCCTCTCAGTTGGTTTCACTCAAATCTGCATCTTGCGATTCAAGCAATTCTTGAATGTCGCTTAATTCTATATATTCGAAATCATCTCGTCCTATACTATTCGCAAATTGAGCAATGTTTTCTGTTAATGTTTGAATTTGCACGGATTCTTCATCATTAGCGACAGTTAGATCAAGCCACAGTTTTCTACAGAATGATTACAATGTGAATGACTTCAGCTCTTGCAATGATTCTTTTATGTTAACAATGCACTTTGCTATGTCAAACTTGTCCCAAAATTGCTTAATATTCATATCAGGATCATATTCCATTGTATCCAGTATGATTTTAAAGGTTTGTCTAATGTAATAGAGCTTAAAGACCTGAATTATTATTTGGTCCATAGGTTGGAGTAAGGTAGTCCTGAAGTTTCAACTTCAGAAACATACAATTCCGGAACCAGTCATAGCAAAATGGCACTAGTAACCCACGCTTTCTTTTTTGAATAAACAATCCCTTGATGCAAAAGAACGGAGCATCAGTGTAACTCTTTCTTTTGCTGCTTTTAAACCAGAGGCGGATTTTTCACTTTTGAATATAAAAGTTTTGTTTTGCATTTTTTCCAAAACAGGGTAGTTTCGTCCTCATTAAACATTTGTTCAAGTTTGTATCCACCATCACCAATTAACTGAAAATTCTTCAGGATATGTTGCTGCTCCTGAAGTGTCTGCAGCTGCAGCTTCTCCAACAATTTTGATGTTATGCAGTAATTGCCGCACTTTGAACTTATTGAACCAACCTTCCGATGCTTGAAATCCTGCATCCGTATGTTCATCACCAGATTCTTAAAAAATGTGTTAAAAAACTTTCTCACGTATTATAACATCACTTAGAGGCACTCTTTTATGGCTACAGTCTTCAATCTATAATGTTAATGCAGCTTTCATTTTTTCAATTGCTGAATCATAAATGATAGTGAGGTTGAAGTAGTAGAATTCCTTATTTTGTCTTCTGACTTCTTGATGGATCGTACAGTTGATTAATTGACATGAACGTGCTGTTTACTTGAAATTATTGCGACGAATGACAAGTTGAAGCAATAAAAAAACATTCGGCACTGCGAACTTTCGGCTAAGCGACAATAAGACTTGCTTGTTTATAAATACTTTTATACGTGTTTGTTTAGAAAGGTAACTGGTAAATAAATACATATTATTCTAAAAATACAATATGTATCATTAGTTTTAGATCCGCGAAAAAAAAATTTTTCAGCCGCGAATACAAGAAGTGGTCACAATTTTTTAATCCAGGAATGCTAAAAATGCGAAGAATGGAAGAGTGAATAAGGAGATTTGACTGTGTTTGCAAATTAGAGCTGGGGGAGCCAAGAACTTCTATGTGGTCGGTTTTAAAATTGAATTTGTGGAAGCATAAAATGAATATTAAGGAGATAAAGAGTAATCTTAAAAAAAATACTAACATTTACTACCCCCGCCAGATTCTTCCATGCTACCATCTTTTTTCTTTCCTTTCTTTAAAAACTTTAATTTATCCTCCATTCTTCTTTTAGCCTTCTGCAATGTATGACTTACATGGCCCTTACTCGATCTTTGTTGATAATGTTTTGAAGATTGCCTGTAAAATAAACAAAACCAAATAATAATACAAACAAGTACGTTTTTATTTTTACCTTATGAAACTAGCTGTATCAGTGAAACTGTCACCGTTATCAGGCAAGTCACATTCATCTACAGATTGCGAATCGCCTTTTTTAAACCAGTTGGTCATTATTCCACCGATTTTCGATTTTTTGCCCGTTTTGATGTTAAGCGGATCAGGCCCTATACCTAAAGCTTTCTCGCTTTGACGTGGAGTTAATATATGATGTTTTTTTCTCAGATTTCCCAATGGGCTCTGATTAGATTTACCAAAATCATCGGTTTCTGTTTCAAGTAAGCTCTAAAATGGACATAACGAAAATTTTTAATAATAATTTGGAAATAATATAGTAATCACACGTACAGCGCAAGTAGAAGAGGTGCTTCGTTTTTTAAACAATAGTTTTCTGACGATTCCTTTATCATCGATTGTATATGTGGTTTCACCTTGATTATCTATTTCATTATCATCTACATTAGTTGATGATTGATGCATGTGTCTACGATCAGAACAATTAATGTTTACTACATTATTAGAAATTTTATGTAGACATACCGAATTACTCTAGTTGTTTGAATGTTGCCTTCTTTTTTATTATTTTTCTCGGCTGTATCCAGAAGAGCGCTAAGTGCTACCCGCCGAAATGAACCTCCATGACCCTCCTTAACATAGGTCATCAATTGGCGAATTTCACAATATAAACTCTGAAATATAAATAATGATGATATCTAAACAATGTAACAAGGTGTGTAAAATATTTTACACCTTTAAACCATTCAGATTTCGAGACAAATTGATTTATAACCCAAGAGATTTTCTTTAAAAAACAAAATCACCCAGTTGTGCTTGTCTCGTTAATATCATTAGAGATACTAAACTCGAAGAGGTTTACCACTACACACTAATTCACTTTATAATGCTTCTCGAAGCACGTTTCGCTAATCATGTTAACAGTAGAGTCATCAGTAGATGATTCAATCTATTTATATGACAACCTTACCTAAAGCGTGTGAAAATCATGAACCGTGAAGTTAACTTAATAAAATAAAAGTCAAAAACACAAAAGGTGACGTCTTGGTGTCCTTTGACGTATTATAATTAGTTCCGAGTGTACCGATTCTGTATACATTAAAGTACCTGAGGGAGTTATTCGAGTTAAATGGTTTCATTAACAAGATTGTTTCAAAGTACATCACCTTAACAAGATTTATCTATGGAACAAAATTGTTTTTAGCATAATAATATATTTTTCGAACAACAAGAAGGAATGGCAATAGGCAATCTTCTGTTACCGAGCAAATTTGAAACCGTCGCGAAGAATTAATTTAGTTACTTTCCGACGGTGTTACTAAGGTGTGGATGATGTTTACTTTTCGAGAGTGTATTAAGGTGTGGATGATGTGGATGATGTGGATGATATATTGGCATTTTTCTATTCAAAAAATGAAAACTCGGAAGATTATGTTAAGCAATTAAATGGTAAATGATAGATATTCGTATTTGGATATAGTGAGTAGGAACAATAAAAATAAACGACAAAGTTAGATTCAAATCAAAGTCAATTATTAAATTAATGAGATCTTGCATTTGAGACCTTTGTACTAACAGCGTCAGAATAACGATAAGAAACATAATTTCGATAGGAATAAAATTGAATTAACGTATAAAACAAAATTACACAAAAGTAACAAAGAAAGAACTAAAAAGTAACAACTATCGATAGATAGAAGGTACATCAAATACTTTAAATGTTTAGCTAACTTAGTAGCTCTAGTAATTATAATTAAAAAGTCTTATATTGTAAGCTAAGAAAATACGTTTTTCAGCATTTTCACCTAGTAAATTATTTCGATGATCTGTCTAAATTTGTCCAGGGACACTGAACATCTGTTCGCTACGAACACTGATAGGTATAGCAGAAAGGTAATTCTAATATGGGTATATGTCAGCATTGGGTTGTAACAGTGGCTCCGATGGATAACACTGGATAGTTTGCTTAAACACTGAAGTTTGATTTGCATCTTATCAGAGACGTAGTTGTGGGTATCCCATAGACTTTTCTTTTCCTTCTGAATATTGGTAGCAAAAAATTATGACGTCTGTGAGGTGTTTTATAATATTCCATTCTGAATGACAAAGTGCGGTAATTCCACCATATTCAACACTATACAATTTTGCTGTTTTTTTGTTCCAAAAACCCCTGCCAAATCAAATAGGTGCTATTCCATCTCACATCGACATCTTGCACCAAAGCATATGTTAGCAGTCCACACTGATTTTGACAGACTGTCAATCTTTTGGAAGTTAATTCACTGTGGTGCAAACGGCCTACGATTTTTCTATACTTTTTTATTGTGACTTTGATTTGCTCATCTGAGAAAAGGGAATGTCTTATCACTAACTGCAACACGGGCGAAGCTAGGGGGGGGGGGGGGTGGTGGTTCAGAAGAGAATTAAGTGTACCATGTAAGTGAGTAATTTTAGTGCAGTGTTATTCGGTGACCTTGTTAAGGATAGATATGTGAATCATTATTACTGACGAAAAATGGAGGGGAAAAAAAGGAAGGATGATAAACTTAAAGGTATGTATTACTGGAAAATGTGGTGTAGTCAATGGGTTTCTAATAAAGAAACACATTTGGATTTAGCTATCAAAGCTTCAGCTACCTTGCATGCTGATAAGAAGACTGTGTTGACAAGCGGGCCCTCGACCTCGACCTCAATCACAATACCGAATGTCGAAATCGATGCCATGTCGCTGGTGCCCTGTTCGATACCTTCAACTGCCGAATCTACATCTAGTCTGCAACAGGCCAGCTTGCCTGTTACCTCATCTTTTACAACTGTAGCTAAGTTGGATGTTGGTTTTTACGCGAATCAAGAAAAAATCTTGGATGAATATTTTTAAGTCCAAATTTTAAAAATGCCATGGAACCCACCCAGAGATTATAAGTTTCCTATTTCCACAAAACGAAACTTGCGCTTTCAATTGAAATGGTTGGAGAGATTCCCCTGGTTGTCATATTCGGAATATAAAAGTGGAGCATACTGCAGAGTTTGCGTGGTAATGGGACGTTCGCTTGATGAAGGTAAAGGCGGTCATCAAAGAATCGGCCAGTTGGTAACCGAACCTTTTTGTAAGTGGAAAAATGCCCTAGAAATATTTGAAGCTCATGCGAAATCGGGATACCACAAGCAAAATTCAGAACTGACAGATAACTTTCTAAAAGTAATGTCTTCGCAGGATTTTTCGGTCACTGAACAGCTGTCTTCTGAAAGAAATAGACAACAAGAGGAGAATCGAAAGAAACTAATCCCTATCGTAAAAGCAATAATTTTTTGCGGCAAACAAGGCATCTCCTTGAGAGGTAAAATCGATTCGGGGCGCATACAAATTACACCAGAATCACCAGAACCTGAACAACCACTACAGAATGATTGTAATTTTGGAGCCCTGTTGCGGTTTGCGGCTGAGTTTGGAGATAAATATCTGGCTGAGCATTTGAATACTTCACAGAAGAATGCCCTGTACACAAGCCTTCAGATCCAAAACGAAATAATTGACATTTGTGGTGAATTAATTCAAGATAAAATAATTGAAGCAGTAAAGAAAGCCAAAGTATTTGCGATTCTGGCTGACGAAACCACCGACATCGGACGTGTAGAACAAGTGATTTTACAGATAATAAACACCATATACTTAAAGAGATGTCCCTTGAGTACATTCCAACGGTCGATGTTTCAGGATCCGGTCTCGCAAATCTTATTATTACAGCTCTAAAAAAGCATGGACTTGAATGTTCTCATGTGGTTGGTCAAGGTTACGATGGGGCTGCAGCTATGAGTGAGTATTTGCACGGTGCCCAAGCTTATGTTCGCCAAGAATGTCCTCTTGCTCTTTATGTACACTGTAGTGCACACTCTCTCAACCTTGCTATTGCTGATTCATGTTCATTAGCAAATGTCCGAAATTGCATTGGGATTGTGAAGTGCAAGTACGCTTCGATCTTCGGATTTTGTGACGTGTTTAGTGATTCTTCAAAAAGTTATGAGCTATACATTGTCGCTATCAAAACAATTACAGACAATTGATATCGATCTTATCACGGCATTCAAACATGTAGATGATATTATTTTTGTCTTACAACTCCTGAGAAACAACACTGACGTCGAATATTTTCATCTCTATGAAGACGCAAAGGTTTTACTGGAAGAAAATGGTGGTATACTGCGAATGCCACGCGTCGTCGGAAGATAATTAAATAGACCGAACATTCCTGCATTGGATGTATGCACGTATTACAAAATTAATTTGTTCATTCCATTTCTTGATCATACAATTCAACAATTGGTTGAAAGGTTTACCAAACATCGTAAAGTAGTATCAGCATTATCTGGTATGCTACCTTCAAATTTTACTGCCAGTTCTGAAATTGAAGAAGCAATTTCCATGTACTCATCACTGCTTCCCGAAAGCAACATATCAGTGGTTAAAGCAGAACTTGAAGTATGGAAAGAATTGATGACAAGTATCTTGCCTACCCCGAAATCTAGTTTGGAATGCCTAGATATGTGCGATAAAAATCTTTATCCTAATATTTACACATTACTACAAATCTTGGCTACCATTCCTGTATCCACTGTTACCCCAGAAAGGTCTTTCTCAAGCCTAAGGAGACTGAAAAACTATTTACGAAACACTACAAGTGAAAACAGACTTAATGGTTTGGCTCTCATGAACATTCACTATGGAACAGAAATTCATTCAGATGAAGTAGTGGATATATTTAAAAGAAAAAGCCGAAGATTTCTTCTTTAATGGTTTTAGATTTAGCGCAGAGGAACGAAATTAATTTAACCATTTCATTTAAAGTTAAGAACTTTATAAATATGTCGTAATTTTTCCGATGAATATATAGATATTAAATTTCATGTAAGTATATTTTTGTTGTTTTATTTACTTCAAACTAACCCTCCCCCCCCCAAACTAAATCCTGGCTACGCCCGTGAATTGCAACGTGTGTGATACACAACCTATAAATTTATAGTGATCACGTTTGGCACAAACCATATTTAGTGCATTGTCATGTACCACTAAACAAATCTTGCCGCTTAGATTCCATTCATTAACCATCTCTGTAAGTTTTTATTCGATGTATTGGCCGGTATGATCTTGTTCTAGCACAGTTGCACTCAATATAACGTTCAAACGTTGATGCTCAATGATAAAATTACCTGTAAAGCTGAGGAGCGAACACGTTTTGCTTGCGCTGGTCCACTTAACTACAGACATTTTGCGATTACATTTTTTACTTTCGCTTTCATTTTCTTATAAATACGTTTATAATTTACAAACCTTTGTTTTATATAAATGTATATTTTATTCAAATTTATTTACGGTTTATAAATACGTTCATTTTATAAGAATTATATAAATGACAGACACGAATGGAAAAATAAACCCTACTCCATCAGACATCACACACGCTAGTTTCGGCCGAGCCGTAATTTCTATCAATTTCTGACCGAAATTGAAACTGCGGCCGAAACCAGCATTTTTGACCGAACTTGGCCGAAATCGGAAATTCGATCGGACACTAATTAAAACATTTGGTATTTATTTCACAATATATGCGAGATATTCTCTAACATGTTTCGACCTCGTGACCGATAAATATATTGTGAAGCAAGTACCAAGTGTGTTAATCATTGTCATTGTTACTATGTTTCACCATGAGCCCACCGCGTAATCGATCGAAATTATTGTATTAAAAATTATGGTAAAGTTTTAGATCTATTAATAACCTTTAGATAAAATGGTATTTTGTTCAATTTAAGATCTGCTTCTGGGCTAAATTTCTCTATTAGCGTAAAAAACCGCAACCATCTCCATCTCGAGGAATATTATTAAGGTGGAGTCATAAGAATATCGTTAATAAATTTGATATTCATAATTATCGAATAACATTTTAGAGAAAAACAAAAATTATAAGAAAAAAAACTTAATATTTATAAACACTTACAAGGTTTTCAGGTGCTCGAATTTCTTTGCAAGCTTCCACAAATCTGGTAACAAGTGGCTTAAAGCAATGACTCACGATGTGGCTTTCGATTCCCCGAACTCCACCGGTACCACCTACGGCTAAGTTCGTATCAATTCTAACAAAAATCACTGGAAACATCATAATCGGTGCAGTTTTTTAGCTACTACTTCAGACTATTGCAAAACAATTATATTCTTACTTAAGGGCGATAACAAAGATGTTGGATCTACGCAGTAGCCTAAATAGGCATGCAAGACTTCTAGGATTTCAGTGAGCGGTTGGTATTTTATAAAATCCCGTAAGAACTTCTTGAATTGTTTTTGGTTCGATTTGTGTAATCTGGACAAAATATTTTGACACTGTGTTCTGAGAAATTCGGCTGCTGGTCCTCTTTGACCATCGGCACATCCATGTGGGCAACCCAAATGCTTTAAAACTCTGAAATAAAGATTGATAATCTAAATAACGTTAATAATTAATTAAAAAAGAAATCGAATGTTAATTTTTGTTTTTAAAAATGATGTAAAAATTTTGTGTTTAGAAACGTGTTCTACGACCATAGCAATTTTGAAGTATTTCAACGATCCAGTTGCTATCAAACCCATTAGAATCAAAAGGAACGTCTATTAAGAAAATCATTTTTATAATCATGTTTTTACATGAATTTTCTAATAAGACTGTCAGAACTTTGAAATGTAGTAGCTGCAACACTGCTTGAAATGTAAATGCCACTCATAAACTGCTGCGCTCTGTACATTATATCAATTTGCCGTGGAAAGATACACGATTCAACAGCGTGTAGAAATTGAAAGTTGAAAGGCGACTCCCACATTATGGAAAAATAATATTTTCCGATGAAGAGTACTTCTGACTTAATAGGTTTGTAAAAAAACATAACTGCAGGGTTTGAGCCGATGAAAATTCTCAACTAAATCAACCTCTTTATCCTCAGAAAGTTACTGTTTCGTGTGGTTCTTAGACCGAAGGAGTGATAAGGCCTTTTTTTACGATGATGGAAATTGTGTTATTGTTAATGGTGAATGCTATAGAAACGGTTTGAACTGTTAAATTGTGGATATAAACAACGTTTTATTTCAACAAGACAGTGCCACTTGTTACACATTTCGTTAGACAATTGATGTATTGCAAGAAAAGTTGTCTGGATACATTATTTTACAAAGTGGTAATGTCAACTAGCCACCAAGATCATGAGATCTCATGCCCTTAAATTATTTTTTGAGGGGTCATGTTAAATCTTTGATTTATAGAAATAAACCCCGAATAATTCTTGACTTTAAATGAAACATCCAAACTACCATTTGAAATAATATACCACGTGATATGCGTGAAATAGTAATCGAAAATTAGATTTGAACGACATAATTTTCAGAACAATGCATTATTTGTTCTTCAAGATAAAATAAAAATTTCCGGATTGTCACAAAAATTCATCAATTTGTCGCCATTTGCAGGAAGTTGGGCTTTGTTATTCGACTACGTAGAATAGTTTGCATAAATAAATAAAGATATTGGTCTGGTCCCTTAGATCCAGCTTGTCCAAGAACTCAAGTCGCAAGACGATCATTTGTCTTGTACGTTCTATGAATCTGCTCAAAATCAATTGCAATTTTACCTAGAATTTAACTATACAATTTTGTTCAGCGACGAAGCTCATTTTTGACTAAATAGTTATGTTAATAAACAAAATTGCTGCATTTGGGGTGTAAATCGGGGTGTACACGGATCTGTTAATTGACCATTAAGGGTATGTGATTTAACGCCTTTGGATTATTTTTTTTCGGGTTATATAAAATCTTTAGTCTATGACGATAAATCATCAGCTATTGACATCTTGGAAGCCAACATAACTCCAACAATTGCGGACATAAGACACCGATTGCTGGAAAAGTGGTCAGAAATTGGATTGAGAGAATTCGCTTTGTTAGAACTGGCCGCGGCAGACGTTTGTCCGAAATTGTTTTCAAACTTTAATGCCATCGAATGTTATTTCATATAAAATAAATAGTTTGAAGGCATCTACTTTGGTTGTTGCTTTATTTGAATTTAAAGTTCGGACGCATTAAAATCACCCTATATACAGGGTGTTATGAAGATCGATGCAAAGCTGTGATGATAGGAGAGTTTATTTGAAATGCATTAAATCAAATATGCCTTTGTACCAAGTCTTACGGTTTTGTGGTAGGGTCTAAATATGAAAATTAGGATTAGAAAATTTTCAAGAACCATCTAAAATCGCAAATAACTCGAAAACCGTAAGACTGACTTACGAATGACTTGAAAATATTTGAAATGACTTCCTATCACCCCCCCCCCCCCCCCACCGGACCTATGCATCGACCTTGATAACACGCTGTATAGTAAAATTTGAAATAATTAACAAATTTTATATATACTTTTCTATAAGGAAGGATATATTTTTCTATAATGAATTAGATAATTCACCCAGGCACGTATGTTCACATTATCAAACTAGATCATAATAATCGTACAGTACAGGGTGAAACATCGTGGACATTTATCAGAAGTTTGTATAAATGCATAAATTGATAGATATACATTTAAATGAATTTGCAATGTTTGGGAATCTGGAATTTACTAATAATATATATTTAAGAACAATCAATCGAAAGCAAACGCAACAGAGAACTGATAGACTAAATGGTAAGGTAAAAAAAGTTGGTCTGAAAATTAGATATTTAGTTATTAGCTGCAAAAGTTATGGGGAAAGGAATTAATTAAAAGATTATGAAAATAAGCGGAAAAATTTTGCTATTTGCGAAGTATTGTTGGTTTAAATCGACAGATTTAGTAAGAATAATGTACAAAGACGAATCAGTCTATTTCACAACAATATAATTATTATTAAGAATATGGATTATAAAATGCCAATAAAGAATTCATACGAAACTGCAAATTTTTCTAAACTGTTTCTTCTGGATCGAACAAAATGGAAAAATATTATACAAACTGGAAAATTACAAAAAAACAGATAAAGAATGATAAAAATAGTTGAAGGGAAAATAATGAAAATATATATAAAGAAGTGAAAATAAACATCGATAAACCACAACTGAGAAAAAAATGTAACCAGCAATAATAAATGGGCATACAAAGATGAAGAGGAAGATCTATAAATTGGACAAAAATATAATACGAAAAACTAGAACGATAGTAAGTAATGTGGAAAAAACTTAGGTAGACCAGACATAAGAGAGATGCTGATACCAGCGATTCTTGTTTAGTGACACAACATAATTTGATCAACTCCTCATGCTGTTAGTATGTTTACAGTAAGATCATGATCATGTAATAACTATTATTATTTATAAGATTTTCAGCCTTGAAACTTTTAAAATTTGTAAAACTTTCCAAACTATAATAACCCAGTAATGAAATATTAGAAGTAATGGAATATTTACCTTATTATTGTACTCATAATAAGTTGATGAGGTGGCATACTTGTTTCGTTTAACATTGGTTCACCTCCAAAAGATGTGTGCGTGTTACTTGCTGACATTTTCTCTTTTTCGGCCTTTTTAGGAGTCTCTTGATCATCACCAGGAGAATTTAGTTGAGGTTCCTCCTTAGGAATATGTTTCAGTATTCCCATATCGACAAGAAGTTCCAGAAGATTCAAAATAACTTCCAGAACTCTTAAGGTACATGATGTACTTTCTCTGAGCGATGTACGATAAACTGCCTTAAATATTAAATTAATATAATTTTAGTATAATGAATGATAATTTATTATAAGTTATTAATAATTTAGAATTTGTAAATCTATATAATATAGACAATAAAATATAATGTTTTAAAGTATCCTTTTTTTATTAGATTGAAGTAAAAGTTCGTTCAGTTTTTGAAGCTAAATGTCATTGCATCGCAAAAACGAAGTGTTATCTACATGTGTAAATATAAAATTTTGATGTTCGACGGAAGGAATTTTACAAAGTACTCGGAGAAGAACTTTTTAAATTTTGTAAAGCATTAAGATAACAGAAAGTAAGGTGCATTCTCTACATATAATGTTTAATTATTTTAAAAAAGACAAGAAACCTTTGCAGGTGCAAAATATAACATGTGGTATGTACGATGAGAGTGCCATCGAGGTTTACTTAAGTGGTTCAGAAAGTTTCGTGAAAACAATTTTAACTAGTAAATTTAGTAATGCATTACGTTCAGGACGACTGATCGAGGCTGATGTCCACGAAATATTGGTGTTAATTGAACGGCATAGAACTCAAGAGATCGGAGAAATTCTTGGAATCATCCGATCAGCAGTGTCAAGGCAATTACATCTTCTTGGAATGGTTAAAAAGACCGATGTATGGACGCTTCATAAGTTAACGAAGACAATTTAAACTCAAAGAGTTTTAGTACAAAATATTAAATCAGTTTTTCAACTTCTCGATGCGTGTTTCGATAACCATGTTAGCATTATCAGAAGATGATTCAATCTGATTATGGTTAGCAAAACGCGCATCGAATAATGAAACCAAATAAGTGATTTGGTGTTTTGCGGTGAATTATTTTAATGTTTTACATCAAAGTTTCCAATAGAATAAGAGACAAACTTGATAGACCGAATTTTTACCTGCGATTCTGTATTGAAGTGTAATAAAATTCATCAATTGTGTAAGGAATATTGTTATAGCTAATGAAAAATAGATTACGTATAATAATATTAAGCGTAAGAGATCATGGTGTAAGCACGGAAATGCCCCTTTAACCAGAAGTCAGTTTATATCCGAAGAAAGTCATGTTATTCATTTAGTGGGACTGGATGGAAATATTATAAACTTTTTTTGCGAGTAGGATTATTCTGTGCGGCGTTTCTCGTAACCCAACTTGGGAGGCATTGCCAATCATTTTCGAGGAGGCCTCTATCTTCTATCGTTTTCTTCACTTCCGTTCCTCATGATAATCTTGACCTTCCTTTTTTTTTTACTGTGTCAGAGTCCAGTGCCATATTTTTGAGGGTTACTTTTCCGTCTTCATCCTTTTCATGGGACATACCAGCTTAGACCTTTTGCGTCTACAGTATCTGTTATGTCAGAGGTACTTTCTTCCCTTATTGTTTCGTGTCTGACTTTATCCATAAGTGTCTATTTACACAGCCCTCAATCTTAATGTGTATCAGATACTTCGCTTATCTCTGCTTCATATAGTGTTATGCTTTCCACTATAGCCTTATATAGATTTTGTTTAATGTTATTTGGTATACTTACATATATTTATTATACCAGTGTACTTATCGTATTGCTACCCTGCCTTTGGACATAATTATTTCTAGGTATGTATTGCTTTCGCTGTTCCTCACACTACGTCCGTTTTCTAAGTTTAAGTCTCTTTACTCTTCAACAGCTACCATGTATTCAGTTTTCTTGAAATGTTCCCTTTCTTTTAAAAGTCCCCCCTTTCTACAGTATTCGGTTAACTTTCGTAGCATGTAGCAGGTATCGTTTTCATCCTCGGTGAAAATCGAGTACATCTCCAACGTTGATGGAGCTAGTATTTTGGTTGTATAGTTGCTTGACCGCTTGGATGTATGTAGGTTTTATAGTTTCTTGCTTCATAACTTGCCAGCTTTGTTGTTTCATGAGCTGTTACTTGAAAACAATACCATTAATTCGGTGAAATACTCTTCACAACTAAACGAATTAAAGCGAGTATTTGACCAGAAGCGTATTACAACGTATTTTACAACTTGACTGGGATGTTTTGGTCGATCCGTATTCTCCTGATCTAGCGTCACCCGACTACTATTTATTTAGATCGCTTTAAAACAGGTTATATGATAAAAACTTTATTTTCTTGAAAAAGTTGAAAAATCACCAATGGATAGGTTCTTCCAGAAATCGATATAAAGTTTCTAAATTATGAGTTATTGGGAAAAATAAAATACAGTTTAGCTAGGTCAACTATTTTTAACTTGAGTGTTACTTTTGTAGGTAAAACGGAAGGAACAGTCAAAGTTATAAATAATATTATAACCTCCATCTTAATCCTAGATATGATTATGAATTACCTTCAAAACTACATTGAAGTCAATATTGCCTTCTTTGGTAATATAACAAGTAGCACCTGGGGCTTCTGGAATATCTTCATTGTTATATGTGATGTTGGAATCAGTCTGGGATCTGGTTAAACTCGATTTTCGATCTTGCCAGTTACCCAAGCGACCTGAAAGACTTGCCCCATCTATTTGACTATCAATTGATCCCTGAATATAATAATATTTAGATTATTTGGTCCTCTCAATAGATTCTGCCATGAAATTACCTGCCTACGTAAATAATCTGGAGATGGAGTTGGTGTATGCTCGGTTACGGTTATGATCGGATTAGCCATTGGTTGCGAGTAGACAGATTTACTTGGTCGTCGTCCTTCCCATCTATTTTCTTCAATGAATCTAGCATGGGAAAATAAAGTAACCAATTTTATAATTATTAATTAATGAAATAAAAAAAACTTGAAGTAAAAAACGTGCATTTGTTTTGGATTAGTGGAATTTAAGTTCATGCTTCTACAGTAATAAGGGTATCTACAGTTGTCCTACAGGAACTTATAGATTTAAAGTTATGTTAGTAATATAGGCAAGTAATTGGTTTAGTATTTTGGAGATTATAAAAAAAACCTTAATTGTATGCAATAGATTTGCGGAAAAGAGGAATGTTTAAAAGTTCTAGGGAACTCGGTAAAGTTTAGTGGCCAAATTCTTTGATATTTCTTAACATGGTGTTGTTTTAACACTAAAAACTAATGGTGTGAATATAACTTCTATGTGCTTCAATATAATATATTTCCGAGCGCAAAATAATCGATTAATGTAAGAGCCAACACTAGTACATATAGTGCATATAGTGACGATTTCATATACAATTCATGGAGCTTTATGATAATCATTTAAAACATGTCCAGTATGCTATTCTCATAAAAAAATACTTCTTTACCAAATACGGATATTTGGTCTTAATGATTTATTTCATGTGATACAAGAATGTTATATTTGTATGCTAGATTATATTCTCAGGATTTGAATGCTGTTATACCTACAACTATAATCCAAAAGTAAAATAACATTTGTTTTTAAAATTTGCGCACTTTACGTATCACTACAGTCATGTGCCTTTTAAGTTGTTATGACTATTCTTGACATTTGACAGAAGTTTGTTATCATTTTGCTTGTTAAGTTAGAAATTAGAGTATCTCTTGTAATTATTTAAAATTCTTGTCGATGGTTTTTTAAAATAGACATTTATCGAATCGAATCGAATTTATCTAACCTATATAATCTAAGTTACATTAAATTTTGTCTAATAACAAGATTTCTTCTGCTGATGGACTAAATATATTAAGAAAGTTACGGTGCTGAAGTATGTAAATAATATGTTTACAAGTAGTAAAGAGTCTTTCAAGTTGAGCGTTTTTTTTAATTCTTGAATAAAACACAGAATTTACATTGATTTCAAAAAACATTTTATTGATAATTGAACAAGAAAGACCAAATCTGCCAAAGGACCACCTCTTGCAGCTCTACAGACATCCAATCTTTTGTCAAAATTTTGTATGACGTTTTGGCTTAACCGTGGCTCTATCTCATCAATTTCATGCTTTAGTTCAGGAATCGATTGTGGATAGTTCTTGTAGACTTTGCTTTTCACGTAACCCCAAAGAAAATAGATAAACTGTGTCAAATCACATGATCTTGGTGGCCAATTTACTTCACCGTTTCTTGCAATATCTCGTCCAGGAAATTTTTCTCTCAATTGGCTACATATCCTCCAGATCAATATTATTTACTTCAACCCACAAAAAAATCAGTTATCATCTCACGATATCGAACACCATTTACAGTTACAGCTTCACCAGCAGCATTCTGAAAGAAGTACGGCTCAATTACACATTCTGACCATAATGCATACCAAACAGTGACTCGTTTAGGATGTAAAGTTTTCTCACGAATCAATCATGGATTTTTCTCACCTCAAATACGGCAATTTTGTTTATTAATATAGCCATCATCTAGAAAAAATATTTTTTGAGAAACATCATCTGTTTGTTTTTTGATCCAGTTGACAAATGCAAGATATATTCAATGATCCAGTGGCCTTATTTCCCATGTTATTTGAACATGTCTTCAGAACTAAATGTTTTCGTAAAATAAGCCATGTTGTGGATTCATGAGGCCAAATTGTTCTGAACGTAGAATAATGGAAATTTCTGGGGCTTTAGCAACACTTTCACGTATCAAATACAATATTCTTTTGTGAACGACACTACGGTTTTAGTGAAATATATTTTAGTGAACAGTCAGGTTTTCTTTTATTTTACACCGAACCGTTTTTTTGAAATTTTTGAACAACTCGATTGATAGTGCTTTCAGATGGTACATTCTGCTAGTGAATAGATAGTAAATAGATAGTGCATTCAATTTGAAACACCCGTTACAAGCACTTTAGTGATAGTAGAGAAGCGATTGAAGATAAACCTCGTTTAGAAAGACCTTTCATGTTAACCAATAAAGAAAACATTAAAATCAACGATTTTATACTGAGTCATGGCCGATTGATTGATTGATTTAAAATGAAAATGTCGGACGATAACTTGCATTTACGATACATTATGTTTTTTATTTCATAATGGGTAAGGACGCTGTCTAAACAAAAAACAAGATTTGTGCCGTATACAGAGAGAGTTTTGTTGGAGAGTGCATGGTGTAAAAGTGGTTTGGTCAGTTCAGGGGCGGAAACTTTTACCGGGATGACCGACATCACTTACTGTGACCGTCCTTAAAACACAGATGTCCAGGAAATAACCCAAAATCCACGCACCACGGTCCATGAGATAAGAAATCTGCTAATACAATGTGAAGGTACTTTACGAAGTGAGCGAAATCTGCTGGACCGTGCAATCTTTTGTTGAAAAAAAATCTGAGACTCCATTTCTGAACCCGATTTTAACTGGCGATGAAAAATTAATTGTCTACAAGAATGTGCAATGAATAAAATCATGGGTGTTGCTAGGGTCAGCGGTTTTAAGTACAACCAATGACGGCCATTCGAAGCAAATTATGCTTTGCATTTGGTGGGATTGGAAGGGATTTGAGCTTATTCCACTCAACCAAACCATCGATTTCTACTGTTCACAATTAGATCGACTGACAGCAGCTATAGAAGAAAACAGGCTAGAATTAGTAAATAGGAAAGACGACGTGTTTCATCTTGACAATGCACGATTATACGTTTTAATCAGGACCCGGCAAAAATTGTTGAACTTGAATTAGGATGTTTTGCTGTATCCTTGCTCATCGAACAGTGCACCCTCGATCTCCCATATATTCCTCTCCTTTCAAAATTGTTTAAATGGGAAATCTTTTAAAACGGACGCAGAGGTGAACATCAACCTGTCAATATTTTTTTGCCAATAAAGATGCTAATTTCTGTTAAAAACGCATTATGGACCTATCACTATATTGACAAAAAGTTGTGAATAATAGTGGTAATTACATAATAGACTAAATAAAGATTTACAAAAACTATTAAGTATTACTTAAAATTAAAAAATACCTACAAACTTTCCAGACAACTCGATAGTAAGATACTTAAGTATATAAGAGTGATAACATATCCGAGATTAGTGATGCAGGAAAATAGATGTTCCTGCACGAACAATCTTAATAAATGTTTAATAATATATTAACTCTTAGTGACAATCTATTTCCTCGCAGAAGAACTACCGTTCGCTAATATTTAAATAGAAAATGTAATGTAATAACAACAATTAACTTTATTTTCCCTGTTAAGTTTCTTTCGGATAGGGGATATTGTATATCGTGTGCAAATATTATTCTAAAAAGATAATTATGTTACAATTAATGAATAAATAACACCGACCAACAGTTGTATTGGTGCCGGGATATTTGGAACTGAATTCATACGAATTTGATGCCCTTAATTCAAATATGGCAATTTTTACCTGGGAGCTGAAATTTCTAAGATATAACATTTTAGTGAAATATACGTTACACTGTTTCATATTAAATCCATGGATCAAATAAAAAAAAACTAAACAGGGAATTTTTATTATTATATTATATAAATATTAATATATACAACGATAGAATAAAAAGTCATCGTTGAAACCAACTAGTCACTGAACACTTGAGAAGCTTCTTTTCCCTGACATTCTTGAATTTATTTTGGTACAGTCTCTTTTTATACTCCAGCAGTAATCTGCCATGAAGTGTACATCCCACCTTCTTTGGATGCGATTCTCCACAGTTTTAAAATCCTGGTGAAATATTTCACCTTGTTCCTCATTGGTGTCCGCTCAATTTTGAGGAAAACGGTCATAGTGGCAGTATAAATAATGCACCTTAATGCTCATGTTATACCCAAGGGATCTGAAACTGTTAAGCATCTTGTTTACGAGTTTAACATAGTTTTCAGCTTTGCGTTTGCCCAGAAACTTTTCTACAACTGGAACAAATGAAGTCCAGGCTTTTCACTCAACCTCATTTATCGAATTTACGAAGGCGGGGTCCTTAATGAGCTGTCTTATTTATGGGTCGTCAAACTGGGCCATCAACTGAGGCATTTTTCCCCTATATTTGCAAAGCATTATTCATTCTTATCAAGAGGCTTTACAAACAGCTTTATTAGGCGCAGCTTGATATGCAGTAGAGGAAAGATGATTTTCTCTCATCCAACTAAGGGGTAGTTAATGATATTCTTTTCCCCAGCGCCCATATTTTCTCTCTTAGGTCACTCTTTTCTAACACAGTGGTGTGTTTTGTCTCTGCTATCAAAGAGGCACAAGAAGCAAGGATATTTGGTGGGTTTACAGCCTTACTTGAACGTAATGAATAGAAAAAAAATTTGATAAGTAAGTGAATGGATCTAAAAAAGTAGAGCAGCTAGAGAAAAACCGATTTCATATTTACATTTAGCACCTCAAATATAGCTAAAATCAGTTTAAAATCCAGGCACCAAAAAAACATTTTTTCTTGTAGGTCTGTGTAATACTTTGCCTAAATCTAGCATTATCATTGCTTTGATTAAAAAATTAGATTTTTGCACTAACATAACTTTAATCGGAAAATAGTCGCTGCATCGAACTTACCCTTCCGAGTTTATTTCGTCAATTAAACAGCTAGGAAGTGGACAGACACAAACAATTATTAGGAACGTAGTGGACATAGATGCAAAACAGTAAGAAACGAGAATAGAGTTATTTAGACATTGAACACTTATATAATAAAAAATAAACTATGTTTCTGAAAAAGATGGGGTGTCAAGTATTAAGTACACTAGATTAGCATTTTTAATAGATATGAGTAAAAAATAAACAGAATATAAATAAAAATGTTGTTCGTTGGTTTCTGTTTTAATCACTCAGCAATCAAATAGGTTTTTGGAACATGTAGAAGATCAAGCCCAAGGTTAAAAACCAGACGGATTCTGACCGAGACTCGATTGAAATTTCAATGCTTGAAACTAGAAGAAAATATAAACTTTTGAGATTATTTTTTCAACCTAGTCTCCTTGCCCTTAGGCTTTCTCTTTGATTAACTGTGAACGTTTAACCTGAATAGTGCCCTTCAATTAAATCAGTAGTGGAGTGTAATATTTCTTTTAAAAGGCAATCTTTCTGCCTTTTGGCGGGCAGTCTATGATCACCACATCATAAGAATTCCAGGAAAGCATAACCATTACTTTTCCCTTACATGCAACGGTTATGGTTTTCTTTGGTGCTTGAATAGTTGCTTCATTTATGATATGTAATACTGAATCCATGTTTGATATATTATTGTAAAACATCGAATACATTTTGCAGAATTGCATTTTAATAAGTGCAAATCAACGCCGTTAGGAAGTTTTCTTTTGAATGCGTCTTTAGTCGACTGTTAACAAACGCGGCACACATCGAGCGGAATTTTTTTTCTAGCCGAAACATCGTACAGCAATATCAAATATCTTTAGTTGGTCATCATTTAATACAACATATAGCTCTTTGAGACAATTTTGTTTTCATAACACCTTCACTGGTTAAATTCAGCAGTTCGCTTTTTTACCTTTAATGAAGGATAAGAATTCTTTAACGTGGAATCTCACTCTATTTGTAATTCCCTCGGTGCTACACCCCATAAAACAATGTACGTTATAACAGTTCAAACAACAATTTTATCAATTTGTCAAAACTTGTTTATAGTACTCGATCGCCACATCTAAAGGAATATATCTGAAACTTCGCAACATTATATGCGGGTGGCACAGAGGGGAATGGAAAGATGTAGGCTTGACATTACAAGACGAGCCAGAATGTGCTGCGCATGGATCAGGGAACAAACAAAAGTCTGTGACATCATTGGAAGAGTCAAGCAGTTGAAATGGAGATGGGCAGGCCATATGGCAAGGCGATGGGACGACAGATGGACCAGGGCAATCCTGGAGTGGATACTGCTTGATCGCAAACGTCCGCGAAGAAGACGGAAAGCACGATGGATTGATGACATTGTTAAGTATATTGAACCAGAGTGGCAGAGGAAAGCCCCGGACCGTGAAAGTTGGAAACATGCTGAAGAGGCCTTCATCCTGCAGTGGATCGATACAGGCTGATGATGATATATATATATATATATATATATATATATATATATATATATATATATATATATATATATATATATTATAAGCTTAAGTGTTGGTAGACAAACAATGATTCCCAAAAAGAACTGCATCTGTATTGTCTTTATAATGTTTATATCATTGAAAATTTAAAGAAATGAAGTTTAAAATTAGTTATTTTCTTTGGCCAAGTGATAATATGCTTGTAAAACAACCTCCATGACACCATGTAAAGGATAATTAAGCGGAAAATATCGATAAACGATTTCTAATTAATTGTACTAAATTATATAAAGCAGAATAGCTTAAGAAAAAAATATGATTAGCAATGAACATACAAGGAAAGAATTAATACACTGTAAACCATTATTGTACTAAATTTAGATCGAAAAGAAGAAAAAATAACAAAGATATCTTAACAAATTGACATTAAAATGAAAAAAGAAATAATAAAGAGCAGAGACCACTTAGGAAGTGTCAAGTAAGTGTATTTACCGATTACTAAGATCTTATTAATATATAGAATAAGATGAACACCGAAATTAAGAAGCCAGTTTAATTAAACAGTACTGTCCTGAAACTAAATGAGATTATTTCTCTTTCCAAGCGATTGTGAGTAGAAATTTGCAGGAAACCATCGTAGAGAGCAAGTAATCACTTAAATAATGTCTTTCGAAAAGTTAATTTCTAGATATATTTAAATGCAATAAAAACTGGAAAGAATGACAACCAAAATTGCTTATTGAGTCAGTTTTATATAATTCAATGTAAGACTGACTTCGTAATTTTACGAATAACATGTTTTTCAATTTCAACCTGGGACCTTTTATTAGATTTTTAATGTTATACAATTTTATATATATTCTGTTGTTTTGTATATGTAGTAATAACATCCATAATTAAAAGAAAAATAGCATAGTAGATAGAAAGATATGACAAAAAACTAATATGATTTTGAAAAGACAATATTCTGGAAGTGATAGTTAATGTATGTAGTTTTTATAAATAAAAAATAATATTAATAGCAGGAAGCGGTCCAAATTGACTGAATTCAGTAATTTTTGAAAAATATTGCATCTTCAAGGTTACGAAACTTACTGTACATCTGAAATTGTGTCAAAACCCTTTCCAGTCGAAAGTTACAATTTTGGCATTTGCTAGAACTCACAGTAACAGATGCAATTTCGTATATCGTAGCAAATGAAAATTTTCCATTAAAATGATTTGTGTCGTGCATTTAACGAACTAGGCTAAAAAACTGCGCTTTTGTAGCTTGGCAGGCACATAACGATCATTTCGAACAATTTCATCTGCTTTTTGTATGTTTTCTTTTGTTCGAACAGTTATTTATTGATCTGGCCTTGGATCGTCTTTAATATTTTTTTCTGTCGTCACGAAATCTCTCTTTATAACGTTTTAACGATCCACTGTTTTACTATAGTACAAGTTATCGTATCGCTTCTGTGGCACTTTTACCCAACGTAAAATAAAACTTAATTTTAGCTTGTTCTTCTGTTGTTTATTCGATCGCCCTCCAAAGTTACTGTCAGGTTATATGTCATTATGAGTGAATAAAATATGTTGGCGGTTTAATATTTCTAGTTATAAAAGCATATCTAGGTCATTATATAATGCATCAATTCATTAAAAGATTGCATGATTTGAAGAAATGAGTGTATGTGTTAAAAGATAGCGAAGTGAAGTTGAGTTTTATATGTTATGTAAAGTTGACATGAAAAGAAATTTCATATAGCCGTTATATTTTGTATTTGTATCACAATGTAGTGTAAATGAGCAGTGGAGGTTGACTAAAAACTGTGCTGTATTTATGAGGATGTTGTATTAATAGAGCGGATATGAAAAACTGATTTTCTAAAGTCCATTCTGGAGTTCTTGACGTTAGTTGTAACCTTGGATGCATCTGTCCAAACAATATGAAATATCACAGAGTTTGCACTTTTGTATCTTTGGCAATTTGAGCAAACCCTCCTCTTCGCTTTGAAGACTAACTTCTTGAACTATTATCTTATATTAAAAAGCTGCACAGTGGGCTCGTAGAAAACATTAAAATTACTCAAAAATAAGGAACTTTTTATTCCTGTGTTTTAAGTAAAAATTACCCAATCCGTCAGTCGCCATCCAAACGCCATCAAGCGTCCCCCGAGACCGGTTTCTGCCCTTAAACCGTCATCAGTCAGGCTCGAGTTGAACTTTGGAGAGATAATATATTCGGAGAAGGAATATCTCTTGTGAATTTTTGTCATAGGAATTAGGTAAATTAACTGTATTTCTGATGATGTCATGGGCATACAGACTGTGAAAGGCACTGTTGCTGCACTATCATTATCAGGGACGTTGACAACTGGATTAACCAGGGTCCTGACCATATATATATATATATATATATATATATATATATATATATATATATATATATATATATATATATATATATATATATATATGTATATATATATATATATATATATATATATATATATATATATATATATATATATATATATATATATATATATATATATATATATATATATATATACATATATCGGCCAAATTGGATGTAAGCAGTACACTGAAACGCAGCTGACGCCTTCCGGTGGTTTGTAACAGTACTACTGCCTGAAACCGTTCGTCACCTATCCCAGGCCCCATTATCAGGTGTGCATGAAAAATTGCACAGTAGGCTCATGAAGAATATTAAAAATATTTAAAAAACAAGGGAACATTTTTCCATGTTCCATGCAAAAATTGTCTTGGCCAATCCTTCAGTTGCTTGGAACATTCAACTCGAGCCCGATTGGTGACGACTTAAGGCCAGAAACCGGTCTCGGGAGACAATTTTTTTTTTCAGTTTTCCTTGCTTTTTGACTATCTTATAAAATAATTGACAAACTTCGAAAATTTGCGGAAATTGAAAAATTCGTCTCTCTCTTTGGCCGTAGCACATTATTGTTATATTATTTTTTCGCAGCACATTATTAGATAAAACAAGAATTCTTCTCCTAACTGATGAAACCCTGAAAGGTCGAAAGCATACGGAAAATGGGATCATTTACCATCATGGGGTAGTTGATGACTTGGGTGGAATTTCAGACAGGAAAAGGATTTGCAAATAGCAAGGTTCATGAAATCGAACATGATGTGCAATGATTTTGGCCACGATCTAGCGAGGAGTTTTCATCGATTTTCTGAAAGATTAAGTTTTATTTCATTTAGAATATCTTATTTCATTCCCCATTTCCATTACATATTACTCTTGTTAAAGAAATCTCTGAACAGAAAAATATTTACTGATGAGGAAAGATTAAAAGATACTTTATGTTCAAAACAGTGGCGGCTCGTGAGGGAGGGCGTTGGGCCTTCAAGCTTTATCACAGCAAACAATTTTTCAGAGCAAAACACCATATTTTATTTCCGTTCAGTTTCTTTCCTTTAACTCATTTTCCTGGTTCACCTCCTTTATAGGGTTTCAATAGCACGAAAAGCAAAAAGGAGGAAGGGGAAAGCAAAAAAAAAATCTTTAGCAGCACTATTTTCTTCTACGCCCTCCCATTTTAAAAACCCGCGAGCTGTCACTGGTTCAAATTATTATAAAGATGGCAAGCAGTTGTAGATAACAATGGTCGATGGATAATTGATTAGAAGTTACTCTTTTTAATAAATAAATGTCTTTGCATTACATTCCAAAAAAATCTAATGAACCTGTATATTAACTCAAGTTAAAGAAAGAACATGCATTAACGAAAGGTGAAGTTCAAAAGAATGGGATTAATGATCCGTGAGAGAAGTAATTATCTGTGATAATTGCACTCTCAAACGCTAAGGAAAAGACTAATTACTTAACAGGTAGTAAATATTAAAGAAGCAAATAGAACGAAATAGAATTTACAATAAGTGAAGTTACTTAAAGAATTCAAAGGTACTAAACTATGCTAGTAAGGTTAATTCTAAAAATGTTATTTAGAGTTTGGAGGAATATTTCTATTTTTATTTTAATTATGTGTAAAACATTGCACTATACTAAGTTAAATCTATGTAAATGGTAGAATAAGAACTATTAATAAGTGATTAAACAATAAAAATTGTTTAATTCCTTAATTCTTTCATTTGAACTATATTAAGAAAAAATTGAAAATTTGTCATATCTTTCCAGAAATATAAAAATATAAATGTTGAAATTCAAACCTTAAACTGGGCATGCTCTTTCCTTTGACTAAGTTGTTAGGTATTGGTTCGAATGATTTTGATAACCCAGAATTCTTGCGAGATATTTCTTCGCTTGTATCCAGACTGCGATGATAGTCCTGAAATATAATTTTAGCTTAATTTTATATGATTAAAATTTGTGGAGCATGATATACTATTAGCCTAGGTGCAATCAGAGCTGAGGTACTGTGTGACAAAACTACTATTCTAATCAAAAAGTTTATCGTATACATATGTAAATACCTATATATTGATAAAGAGGGTACAAACATTTTACGTAAATTGATTACCCAACAGAATTCGATATGTTGAATATTCCGAGTGTTTCTTTTCAGTTACAAATCACATGCGCATTTGTCAATTAACAAGAGCTAAAACTTCCAATTTCTTGGGACTTCAATTCCTGGAGGAGTGGATAGACCAGAAAAGAGAAAAGATCGTCCGAAAAAAGTCCAGGCTTCTGTAATACATTTCAATAGGCAGAGTAAAATGCAACAAGGAATTGGCCTCTGGAAGGGGTATTTTCGTCAGTCGGTAGATTATTTGAGAAGTTAAAAGGTTCCGTTCAAGCCAAGGGTTGATAGCTCGAGGGAGTGTTGACCAGAGTTAATCGGTAATTGATGACCATGGTTTACAACGGTAAAATGACAGATCCTTTGATATCACCTTCAGTGTCAGATAGAGCTGCGTTATGGGCCCAGTTTTAATCAACATCTTTATAACGGCTTTGATTATTATTGTTGACAGGAAATTGGAGAATAGAGGCATTGCGATACGCTAGTAGTACTGATGGAGGCCTCTTCAAACTATCCCGCCTTAAAGCCAAAAAATCCGAATACGCTGTATTATGGAACTCATGTCCGCGGATGAACCGAACCTGTATAGCAAACATGTTACTGTTACGCTTCAACAAATTTTAAATACGTATATTTAGGCGTATGAAGCATTAGGCTTTAAGATTAACATAAATAAAACTAAAATTATAGCTTTTCGTGATAATTCATACTGGCTCTCCACTTGAGGTTCTCCACTTGAGTCTGTGGAATCTTTTAGTCATTTGGGTAGTCTCGTTAACTCTAAAGCAGATCTAGATACGGAAATCTGTAATAGAATTAGCTGTACTTCTAGAGCCTTTTGGCAACCTAAGAGTTTTCGAGAGCACACAGCAAAAAATCAAAAATGATGTTCTCAGTGGGGCGAAGTGTTTTTCGATGGAAGTTGTGGTCGAAAGAAGACGTCTACTTTGGGCGGGGTATTTAAAGTGTATATTATATGGTGAACTGACCACAGATGGACGTAGACAAGGGCATTAGAAGCTTCGTGAAAAGGATGTTATCCATCAACATTAAAGAGTGTTAATGGTAGTCATCAATGGGAGGTAATTGCCTCCAATAGAACGCAATGGAGGCAACAAGTTCAGCAATATCAAGGACTGAGGTTTAGAAACAGATACATCCCACCTCCTGGCCAATACGAATGTAAATCCCCCTTTTGTGATTGTGCGTGTTTATTATCGTTAAGACATTTTAACAATATAAGACATTACTGGACACAATAATAAGTATTATTAAGTTAATTAAACGTAAAGTATAATTAAGTTAAATAAACTTCATTTATCGTTTTTTAATAAATTTAACGGTTGAATATGAATCTTAGAAAATTCTTGTGAGGTTTATCAAAAATTATTCCATCCCCACCGGGTTCGGTACACTGTGTGGTTTTAATATAGGTTTGGGTTTTATGGATAATAATACTTTACTGATGAGGCCCGGTTGTGTAAGGTTAGCCTTAAATTCCTCAGTAATCCCATCTTCATTTCGTAGTAAATTTACTAAACAGTTGTTCAACTGCGAGATATGTATGACAGGATTGGCAATAAGGAGTACCTGTGCCTTCCAACAGATATATATATATATATATATATATATATATATATATATATATATATATATATATATATATATATATATATATATATATATATATATATATATATATATATATATATATATATATATATATATATATATATATATATATATATATATATATATATATATATATATGTGTATAAGCTGTGTTGCCTATTCTTAGTCTTTGTATTTTTAGTTTCTTCTTTAGTAAGTGTTTGTGGTGGCCTACATATGAGGTTGTTTTGGTTTGTCCTATTAAAAAAATCTTTTCCCTTCATTACGCTTTATTTCAGGTTATTGAAACCATATATGATTACGGGGTATATGACATACTGTTCTATTCAATATATTGTAGTATACTTTGGTAGTTTTCAAGTATATGTTTCATTATCATATACTATTGCACTAGATACTACGTTGCCTCTTTTTGGTCTCTCAGTAAATAGGACAGTTACAACACGATAATCTCCCAGAATTTGTAAATTTTAAACACAAAAGGCATTTGTGTTTGTTGTTACTAAACTCAAAGAGATTTATCACTAAACATTAAATCACTTTGAGGTTCAAAATGGTTGGTGATATGATCTAGGAAACAGCCTATAATGCCTCCATATAGACTTAAAATTCTGAGCAAAGTTCACAGCCTAAAAATGACGCAACAACAAACCCTAACTCCACATGGTCGTCATATGTTCTGGGCCCTATAGAACGTACTTTATGATGTAGACAATGCAGGTAATTAACGGGGCTTAGGGGAAGTCCGCCAAAAAACCAAAACCGGTGAGCTAAGGTATGGTAATCCCTACAAAAAGGTCTCCGGTTCTCCATAATGTATAGATTGGGCGTGGGCTTAGTTGTCCCACCCTGCAAAACAACTGCTACTATGAAATCGGATGCGAGGACAAATAAAGTATTGAGACTGATTTTTTATAATTTTGGATTTAATTGACAGTAACATTTTAAATTGGATCCTTCAAAGTAGTTGCCTTTGGAAGCTACATGGTTTGTTAAATTTTTTTGTCGATCATTCTGACCTTCAGCTGATGATCATAACGTTCAAGATTTCGGATATTATGGATTTTTTTATCACTGCTTGCAGTTGAAGGCTTTCCGCTGCGACGTTCGTCTTCGATCGAGCTTCAGGCCTTCTCAAAATGCCTTAAACCACCTAAATCCGGGCCCTTGATAAGATATTGTTCAAAGGCTTATTAAAGCAAAATTAATTTATTAATTTTCCACTAGTACTAAAGTTGCATCAAATGTTGGTCTGCCATCCCTTTCAAAGAAGAAGCCCGTTATCCCAGAAGAAGAAGAATCAAAGAAGAAAGTGTTCCAGATAGATCGCTACGACATTAGTCTCATTACTTGATTTATTAGTACGCCTCGTACATAACCTCAGATTGGATTAATTATTATATGGATACGGTTGGAACCGAAGGTTAAAAGAGGTCAAGGCAAACTTACGGGTTGTACCACCATAGAAAGAAGAAGAAGAAGAACATTACCCGATTAATAGCTCTTGACTTTTTGAAGCGAAAAATTTTAAAATCAAGATGTATTCATTATGATAAGCTAAGAATATTTGAGCATTTAATAATAAAATTCGTGAAACGATTCAATAAAAATTGACTAGAATGAGTTAGTTATATAAAAGCGTTATCATTTCTCCCATATTACATACATTTCATATATATATATATATATATATATATATATATATATATATATATATATATATATATATATATATATATATATATATATATATATATATATATATAAAAGCGTATATATAGTTAGTTATATAAAAGCGTTATCATTTCTCCCATATTACATACATTTCATATATATATATATATATATATATATATATATATATATATATATATATATATATATATATATATATATATATATTGTAATATCTATCCTTCAACGACCCACTAATATAAAAAATAATTTTTTGAATTGCACTTATTTTAAGAAAAATCCCTTTATGTCCCCTTAATGTTACTTATATTCTACTTTGTATTAATGGATGGTAGCGCATATTTTATCACAGTTCTGGCTCTGATAAAAAAAAATCGAAGCATAAGTGTGATGTAGTTGGCATTAGCAAGCAAATCAAAACGCAACACATAAAATTTTTTAATGAAAATTAGGAAAAGTACAGAGAAAAGCGCTTACATTAACTATTGTATGTTTAATTTCTGCAAGATTGAAAGCTATTTGCAGACTGGTTATTCTGCTCATGACGAGTACCATAACGAATTATTATTTACCACTTCTAACTCGTCATCAGCAGAATACTGTTTATGGCAGGAGATAGAAAAAGATAGGCATACATACATCCAGAATTTTTTTGGCAATATTCTGGAAACGCACCGGTTGTGATTGATCCAGCGGTTTTGGATCATCTTGACCGATTTTCTCTAGAGCCTTGTCAGATTTGGACAGTAGTTTGGTTTCCACAAAGGCCTTGAGGTCTGCGATTTTCATACGACGGCGAACTTTTTCGCTTGACGCTCGTTTATGCAATGAATCATCTGATTGTTTCCGATTAGTATAAGGAGATTCTGAAAAATAAAAATCTTTAATTTCATTGATTAGAAAATAATGTAATATTAATTATAAAATAATACTAAATACAACGTAATCAATATCGCGTGTTCTTTTCTCAGCCTGCCTTGAAGAAGTATTTCGTAATCTGGATTGGGAATAGGTGAGAATAAAAATAAATAGTACACACCTAAGCCATCTTAGATTCGCAGATGATATCGTTCTCCTCTCACAAGACCCAGATGAGCTACAAAAACACATACAAGAACTGCAAAGGGGGAAACCATTTGGTTTGAAAATAAACCTAAAGAAGAGTCAGGTTATGTTCAACAAATTTGCTGTTAACAGAAGAATTTCTATTTCAGCAAGTGATTTGGAGGTTGTGGACCACTACATATATCTTGGGCAAAGGATTTCAATGGAGGGTGATACTGCCCGGGAAGTGGATCGGCGTGTTAAGTGTAGGTAACACTTAACACGCCGGCTAGTAGGTATTTGGCAGACGCATTATAGTGTTTAAGAACAAACTTCCATTTTGTCTCAAGCGAAAGGTTTTTAATCAGTGCGTGCTGCCGGTTTTGACCTATGGAAGTGAAATATGGACACTCACATCACAATCAGTTTAAAAGCTAAATCAGTAGCACAGAGGGGAATGGAAAGGTGTATGCTTGGCATTATAAAGCGGTACAGAAAGACCTTCATATGGATCAGAGAACAAACGAAAGTATGTGCCATCATTGGAAGGGTGAAATAATTGAAATGGAAGTGGGCAGGCCATAGAGTGAGTTGATGCGACGATAGATGGACCAAAACAATCCTGGAATGGATATCGCTTGGTCATAAACTCCCACGAAAAAACCGAAAACACGATGGACGGATGACATCATCAAGTATATTGGACCCGAATGGTAGAGGAAAACTCAGGACCGCGCAAGTTGGAGATATGCTGGGGAGGCCTTCATCCTGCAGTGGATCGACAATGGCTGAATGATGATGATGATGATGATGATGATATACATACGTATTGGTTAAAGGTATTTTTATTTAAGAATAATTTTATGTAAATGGCCACCTCTGGATTAAAAAAAAATATTCTAGAATACTAAACTCGAAGAGATTTACCACTCAACACCAAATCATTTTTCGAAAACTTCTCGACGCACGTTTCACTGCTAATTTAATCTCCTCAGATTAAATCATTTCTTGACGATGTTAACATGGTTAGCGAAACGCGCGTCGAGAAGTTTTCAGAAAGTGATGTAGTATTTAGTGGCAAATCTCTTCGAGTTTAGTGTTTCACATCCAACGTTCCAATAGAAGAATTGATATGCTAGAATATCAATTTTTGATTATTTTTCAGCTACATAATGATATTGGTAATGAAGGTTATTGAGTTTTTTGCGTTTATTGTTGTAAACCAATGATTTCACATAATTCCATAGAAAAAGTCTAGTCCAAGAGTTATATCACATGATCTTTGTAGCCAGGTAACATCGGCATTTTTTGAGATTACACGGATATTGATCACTAAATAGACTGTGTCATGACAGGTATGGCATATTGCACCATGGAAAAATCATTAATCATGTTTCTGTAGCGTTCTCCATTAACGGTAACTGCATTTCCATTCGTTCGTAAGTCCGGTCCAATTACACCAGACCATAACCCACATTAAATTGTTAATTTTTGTGGGTGTAAAAGTGTTTACATACAAAAGTGTAAAGAATCGCATGTAGGTTTTCTTCACTCCAAATGTGACAATTTTGCTTGATGAGACAGGTATATCAATTGTTCAAAGAAATTCGAAAATATTAGCAGCAAAAGGTGAAAAAGAAATGGGCAAGGCAACAAGTGTCAAAAGAGGGCCTGCAACAATAGTTATTTGTGCATTTAGTGCGGATGGCCAATATATTCCTCCATTTTTTATATTTAAAAGATCGACTGGCTATACCACTTCATTTCTTTTGCAAAGCCTTCAAAAGAAAATCCAATACTGCTGGTTTTAGACAATCATGAGAGTCATGTCAGTCTTGGTGCATACAGACCCTATAAAAACTATGGAATCATTGTGCTGACCTTGCCATCACATATCTCACATAGACTCCAGCCTTTAGATTTGAGATTTTTTGGGCCTCTCGAGGGTGCATACAATCAAGAATGTGAGAATTATGTCAGATCGATTTGGAAAGCCCATCATATATACATACGAGATAGTTAGAATTATTTACAAAAGCTTTTAACCAGTGCAGTAACCTTGAAACGGCATCAAATGGCTTTAGATCTGCAGAAATATATCTCTTGGGCCCAATTGAAATTGATACTATTCAGCAATACATTTGACAGAATACTACATTACAGGCAACAAGAAATCAAACACAAAACAGTAAGACCAATGTACAACCTCCGAATAATCAAGTATATAATGTCAATACTGTCGAAGTGGTAACTTTTGACCAATAAGCTTCCGATGCTGACAATTCTGTTTTACAAGATTGTAGCGAACAAGCTGCTGAAAAAACTTCTGATATTTCTTTCTGAGCTTTCGATGCCTAAGCTTCTTCTTCTTTCCAATCAACTCACACACGACCTCTTAATACTTCTGCTTCTCCTTCTATTGTACAAAATTCTGGTTCAGCAATCGATACTCTTGGTGGACATGATAGTTTAGTTGCAAGTGAAAAGATGAGTACGCTGTCAGCTTTTCTACTCGAAATCGTTAAATTGCCTATTATTTCCACCAGAACATCTAAGCGCAATATTAGACTAGAACAAAGGTCTCCAAACTACGGCCCGCGGCATCAATCAATCCGGCCCGCGACGAGTGAATTTAGTAAGTGTATGCTTGTTTAGGACGCTTATTTGGCCATTGGAACTTACTGGAGTAATCAGTATGGCCCTAAGGCTGGAAAGTTTGAAGATCCCTGAACTAGAAAAAAGGAAAAATAAGAAACGAGCAAAAGAAGGAGAAACCAAAAGAAAAGCGGAAAAACTAGCAAGGAAACAAATTGAAATGAAAAGACGGAAACGTGATAATGGGAAATCCAAAAACAATGAAACTAGAAAAATACTGAAACATTTTATGAATATTAAATACTTTAAAGATTCTGGCTAAGACAAGAAAAAAGGAAAGCACAAAAATGATGAATATTATTGTATTTTTTGTGATGAAAAATATAAAAGCCTCCTCGATGAAGATTGGATTATGTGCTTCGTATGTGAAAATTGAGTTCGTGAGAAATGTACAGATGGACAATCAAACATCGGCGGGTTATAAATGTGATCTCTGTCGTAATTAAGATTGATTATATGTTATAGATGTTAGTTCAGGTTTAACTAAGGGTTTTGTTTTTTCTCCTTGATGTTACATTTTATTAAAAAATTCTAAATTTTGATTTCTGAAGTAGTCAGATGGATAGTTAAATTTAATTAAGAAGCAATAAAAGAAAGTCTGTCATAATTCCGCTATCTTATTTAAGTTTTCCCTTAGGTATTCGTGTTTCCCCCAGTCTCCTATACTACACGGAAAAAAAATATACAAAAAATTACGATAGTCACATCCCAATCCAGGACCAGACTTTCAATATCTTTAACTTCGTAATTTTACATTTTAAAATTTACTATTTACATACGAATTTTTACGATATAAACATCGTAATTACAACTATAGCTTTCTGTAGTAAATAACAAAAAATATTACGATATTGCATCGTAAAAACTAACAAAATAAAGTGTTATGTTATTGCCAAATTTAATTCCATATTTATTTGTTTTTCTTTTTAATGTATCAATCATTACAGTGCTGCCTTTTATAGAACACAATGTAAAGGTTCATTTACACCATATGTTTTATCGTACGATTTCTCGAAAGAGATTTCTTATGAGAATTCGTCCGAGTTGATTATTTAGTACGATTTATATTTGGATATTTACACTGTCATTTTTCTTCCTACTTTGTTTAATATTTATCTGTCACATAAAATACGAAACTAACCTAACTTTTTTACATTACTATAGTAACATCGTAATTTATCTTGCAGTGAATAAGACTGTGTGTTATTTTCAACCGTATAACTGTTTAATAGAATTTACTATGTAGCATCGTATAAATTCAATTTTTTTCATTCTGATCCGGCACTGCAATGTTCAATACTAAAAATTACGATGTTTTGATAGTAATTTTTAGTATAATTTTTTTCGTGTATGACCAAAAGGTAAAGTGACTTTTACTTTAAAAATTCGCTCGCTTTACGTATCGATACTACCATTTATTTTTTAAGTTCTTATGATTGTCCTTACATCTGACAGAAGTTTTATATATAGCGTCTTTTGCTATTATTTAATTTTTTTTTATTCGCGATTTTTTAAAACATTTACCAATTAAAACTATGCTTAAAATTTTGTCTGAAAACGAAATTTCGATGCATTAAAAATGTCAATAAAGTGTTACATTGATGAAGCTATGTAAAAAAAATGTATACAAACGGTACAAGGACTTTACTGATGGCAGAGAAGCATGAACCTCGTTCTGAAAGACTTTTCACGTTAGCCAATGAAGATGTTACAAAATTAAGCATCTTGTACTCAGTAATCGATCATTAAGTTCGAAAAAATGTGCCGATTTGTAGTAAAGCAGTTCGTGGTTTTAGCATTATGATAAACGCACCCTCACACCCTCACCGTAATAATTTTTTGGTAAAAATGAAACAAATATCATTCGAAAAGCACCAGATATGGTAATGTGTGATTTTTTCCTGTTCCCTCTATTGAAGAAACCACTTGGATATCATTTTGAGTCCATGGAAGCCATTCAAGAAAGATTTCTTACCCCTTTGAAAGTTATACTCTTTCGAAGACTGGAAAAACGTTGCAATAAGTGTGATGCAGTTGGAGGTGATACTGGGATTACTTTGAAGGAGTAAATTACAAAGTAAATTTCTATTTATAAATGAATACTTTGTGTTTTATTTAAAACAAAATAACCTTAATTTTTGATCATAGCAGTGTACGGTTGCATTGCGATACATGCCACAACTAACCAGAGTCAGTTTAAGTTGAACCATGTTGTCAACGGTTGATGACGCGTTCGTATAAGCGGCTTCTTGATGAGAAGAAATAAAAAGAAAAATAACTTAATATATGATGTAAAGACTGATTATTGAAATGAAAATGTTATTCCCACACTTAATTATTTTATCTAATTGAACATATTTCATTGCGATTATCATAATTATTTGAGAATCGATTAAGAAACACATTTATATTTTAATCGCTACTTTTGTGCTCAATTAAAATTAGGATATGGTAATGAGAGAACTTAAATCACCAGACTAAATATTACCAGCTGCATATATTAACGTATATACACAATCTGTTCAATGAAAAATATGACTGGTAGTATTGTCACACATTGACATCAGTAGCGCACAATTAACTTTTCACAAAAAAAATCAAAAGGCATCTTTTGTCATTTGTAATAAAATAAAACGTGATGATACTTTTTGGTTGTTGATCAAAGAAAACAATAATAAAACAACGTTGAAATATTAATTTTGCTGTGACAATGTACCTTTAAGCCGGCGCCACATATTGGAGCACATGTCCAGGCTAATGTTTGATTCAACTTTGGCTGTTCTTTCACTCATCACAAGTGAGCATCCATACATTGGCTACATATTTACTACATCATCAGTTTACAAGAAACTGAGCCAACGTCAACATCATTGGAAACACACTGATAAAACAAAAAAAAAACTGTTTCGACGCTTTGAAAAGATAATACACCATGTGGCCAATGTGTGGATGTGGATTTGGCATATGTACCAGCGTGTGCCAGTTCCTTTGATATCGGACACAAAACCGACAATATACCATCCACATAATCGCCAAGTGATGCTTGCTATATCGTATGGCCTTTGTGTAGCGTCGGCTTTATATTGAGGAGTTTATTGGCAGTCGTAAATACACTGTATATATCTCATTTTATTGAACATTTTGCGAAAACACAGATTTAGATGAGCAAGATTGGAATCCAATCACTTGTCTAAAAAAGGAATCAATATAGTCGACCATTTGACATATTTATTTAATAATAATTTGACGATATCCAAAAATTGAAAATATTGATAACAGGAAAGAATTCGTAAGAGTAGAGAGAATCTTGAAGACGATCTATGGCCAGATTAACGAATAAGAGTTTTAACTGAAGAAAATTGTCTGAAATTCTTCGAAATAAATGTGTTCGTATGATGTGTGTTTGTCAGACTCATGGATAAGCTGACTGGCATTGTAAAGATCAAGATATATCTCATTTTAATGGATATTTTTTCTAGTCTGAGAGTTCTAGTGAAGCATGGTGTTTAACCATTTCTTATGTTTTCCTGATTTGGCTTCGTATGACTTCTATTCTAAAAAGTAAAATCACTACGCATTAGTGAATTTGAAGGAGAGAGGGAATATATTCGGTCCTCAACTTAATCCTCGTCCTTTTTAATTGTTTTTGACATTTATTTATAAAAGATGTAATACAACCTTAATCTGCATTAGATAAAACGTAGGATAGATGAATAATATATCTAGGTATATTTATAGATATATCTGTCTGTAACATCAATAATATGATATATAAATATCTAGGAAAGGGCATTCCTGTTATCTTTCATTTTTGCTAACAAGAAACTACAAAGTTGGTGAAGGCGACGTCCTGAGGAGAAATAGCCATGACGAAATGCATAGTAGAATCATCATTATCGCTGTGTTTTAGACATCTGTATCAGTTATAATGAAAGTTGGCGAGTTACGGAAGAGTGTGAGAAAATGTTGATTTAACTTAGCGGAGGCCCATTTTTGAAGGGCAGCAAGTTATGGTTAGGGGGGCAGGGAGAGCTCTAAGAGGTGAAGATTTTTTCATATATATATATATATATATATATATATATATATATATATATATATATATATATATATATATAGGAGTACTGCAGCCTTGTATGGTTAAATACTAAACACACGACAAAAGTTCAGACAATATTAAATCACACAATGAGAATTATCTCCGGTACCGTTAGGTCAACACTCTGGGGCTGCCAGTTCTGAGTAATATCGCGCCACTTCACCACCGCCGGCCAGATGTTCTGACAAAAAAATAAAATAAACTTTTATTCAATCCAGACCTTCCAATACATAAAGATATCGATAGTGCCACCCATCGCCTAAAATCCGGAAACTCACCTTGTGAATCACACAGAAAAAACGTAAATTTTGACCTACTTGACTGTAGAACAAATTAAGGGGGCACATCTACAATCTCTAATACTCCCTGGAAAATTACCACAGGCAGTATACCTCCAGGTTTCGCTCTACCCTAAAGATGTTGGGTAACATTAAATAGAGTTAGGACAGGCCACGGGAGATGTGGTGGCGAAATGATGTTTAAGTGAGGTTTACGGGAAACACCGGATGGTGACAATCAACTACATTTATAATAGAAGACTGCCCACCCCGTGTTTATCCTGGCCTTTTAAGTGATATCTACAGTGTATCTCTCGAAGCAATCTACCGGATGAACCAATTGGACTTAACGATTATAACTGCGTGCGCAGTGTCATTTTATCTTGGTGTGTTTGTCATTTATATTTTTATTGGAAAGGAAAGGATTTACGGTTAGAGACGCATCAGCATCTAAGGCTATTTAGCGACTGAATCTACAGCTTAACGTGGGTTTCGAACCACGGTCATCAGCTTCCGACAAACCCAGGCAAGCACCCCCCTCAGGCTATCAACGCTTGGTTATGTGCCTACCCATAAGTCTATCAGGAAGCCTACCGTCTAGCGAGTGACCAACGTAGAATACTTCTCAGAAGGCATCCGGCCTTACCCAACCTTTAACTGGTGTGACTGAGGGGTGATTCGTTGTCGGATTTTACACTCTTGCCTAGAAACAATCACAGACGTTTAGGTGTGGATATGTGTGGGTGTGTTTGTGTATATGTGACTATATATAAGTGTGTGTGTAGGGTAGGAAGTAAGACGGACAGAAGAATTAAAGAAAAACACCCATTTCAAGCGTAGGAATCGAACCAGCTACCTTTGGATTGCCAGACAGGCGACTAACCTACCAGACCACCGCGGTCGGCTAGTTATACTGGCATATATTGGGTTTATATATTCTTTACATTTATATTTACAATTTTATCTACTTGTATGCTTTTTTCTTTTTTCTTGTTTGCTATATACATACATACATGTACTTTGTAGTGTACTCTAAGAAGCACATATGGTAAATAAATAAATAAAATAAATAAAATAAAATAGATAAAATAAATAAAATAAATAAAATAAATAAAATAAATAAAATAAATAAAATAAATAAAATAAATAAAATAAATAAAGTAAGTAAAATAAATAAAATAAATAAAATAAATAAAATAAATAAAATAAATAAAATAAATAAAATAAATAAAATAAATAAAGTACATAAAATACATAAAATAAATAAAATAAATAAAATAATAAATAAAATAAATAAAATAAATAAAATAAATAAAATAAATAAAATAAATAAAATAAATAAAATAAATAAAATAAATAAAATAAATAAAATAAAATAAATAAAATAAAATAAATAAAATAAATAAAATAAATAAAATAAATAAAATAAATAAAACAAATAAAATAAATAAAATAAATAAAATAAATAAAATAAATAGAATAAATAAAATAAATAATAGTATTGGTTATAGTTCTAAGGATATTTTACATCCTGATATTTTAAGGGTGTGCAATATTCCATTTCTTGAATGCCAAACAGCATTATTTTAATCGCTTGCAAGACCGCGCTCATTGACATATTCGAAAAACAAACACTTACCAGCTAGTAGTGATACGTCCTTGGGTTCAGGTACTTCGATAAAATCCTTATTTTCTACTTTTTTACTTTCAGAGTTTTGGTAAAAAGAAACTTCTATTTTGGGTATGGGTAAGGAATTGCTTCGTTTTCGTGGTTGATGTTGACCGGCCGTCTCTTCGCTGATATCTCTGAGTCTGCAATTATTCTGTTTATTAGTTATCAGAAGCAAATTATTTTGCTTCAATTTATATAAGTCGATAATTGAAATATTACTTTATCCCTGGCCGCATGGTTATTCACTATTAGAGCACGTGTTTTAACAAATATCTCTTTTTGGTGAAAAACTAGTTAACGATCCAAATTTCGGATTATCTTAGGTCAACCTCACGTAAAGTACTTGACCATTAGCTTCAATCGATCATCTTAGTATATACAATACCTTTTGCAAATATTAAGTCAAAATTGAATTAATCAAAATTTCTTGAGAGATTTCGCATTACGTAAAAACATAGAGATTTTTTTTACCGGTTATAAAGAAAATGCAGTGCCCAATAAATGCCTTCTTCTTGCCAGTGTGTAATAAATAGACACCGCAGCACGCCTATATCAAGAAATGTAGCAGCAGTTAAGTCCATGATATGATGGGAACCAAATTTAACACCAGCTTCATTTTGTTCTTGTTTCTTTTCGCCACTATCAACTGAATCTTTATCCGTTGATGATCTGAAATGACAAATAAATTTTATGGTCTTAAGTATATTAATATTTCTCTGTTAGTTGAACGGGACGATCCTTATTTTAAAACATGAATGCGTATTTTTTATATTGATATGAAAATGTACTGGGTTGAGATATAAGTTTACCTTTTCAAAAAAAAATGATGAAAAATTGTATATAAGGAGGTAAAGTTTTTTCCCTTTAAGCTATTTTAAAGTAATATAAATATATGGTATTTGGAGGACACAAAGTCGAGAGGGTACAGTAAATGGACCAAAACATCTCAGTCAAGTTGTAAAAGTTTGTGTCGGGTGGCCAAAGACACAAGTGGTCTAGTATTGTCTTGATGGAACGCAATGCTCTTTCTGTTGCTAATTCAGGCCGCTTCTGATGTATTGCTCATTTTAATTTGTTTAGTTCTGAACAGTATTTCCCTGAAATAATGGTCTGATTTTCAAGTAACACTCATAATAATCGATTCCCTTCTAGTCGCACCAAACGCATAGCATAATTTTCTTCGAATGTAAACTGGTTTTTGCAATCGATTGATTTCATTGCGCTTCAATAGAGAATCGCAAACAGAAATTCGGTAAAATTTTTCTGTGTTAACTCATGTGGCACTCAAAGCTTCATCAGCTTTGTTAACCATTCCAAGCTGACGTAATCGCCTTGACACTGTTGACCAAACTGGATCTGAAACAACTGGATGTTAAGTTGTAGGTTCAGTCGCTAAATAGCCTTCTCAGTTATTAATGCGCTTCTAACCCTAAAAAATTTTACTTTACTGTTGCCTGGTTGATTCCAAAAATTTCTCCACGTTCTTCAGTTGTTCTCTGCCGATCACTTTCAATTAGCGTCAATATTTTGTTGCCATTAGCCTAGGCTGGTTATCCATAATATTGTTAATCGCTAAGATTAAAATTGTATTCACGAATCTTTCTGAACCATATACGGAACGTGTAATCGTCAACGGTATCCTCACCTATACAGCACTTATCTTCTGTTGGTCTATATAAATATTGTTTACTTTGGAATGATGTCATGGTGTAATAATCTGATGAGGATATGTTTTTATTTATAGATATATAGAAGAAACAGACAACAATACATCTAATCCAAATTTCAATTTGAAAATATTTCAAATTTTTCCATTTACATTTTTTCCATTCAGCTAGAGAGACGAAATTATCTTATAATCATAAAACAACTTCTAGTAAAATACTATTTTTATGAGTTGTTTTCTCCAAGGTATTGTTTTTTCATTTTTAATGTATCCTTCAGAAATTGTGAAACTCAGGTTTGGTATTCCCTTCGATCAGGGATGTACAAGATACCTCAAAAAAAGTATTTGGAATACCAGATACAAATACTTTTAAGAATGTATTTGAGATATCAGATACAAGATACTTTTGGAAATGGTATTTGAAATACAAAATACAAAATAAAAATATCTTGTATTTGATATCTTAAATCCATTACTTAAAAGTATCTTGTGTCTTGTATTCCAGAAACTTTTTATGAGGTATCCTATACATTTTTGCCTTCGACCATTTAATAATGATATCTTTTACACTTATGGATAACTTCAATGATTTAATATCCCTAATCTCATTCAGATTAAATCAACTCCTGATAATGCTATCATAGTTAGCGAAACGCGTGTTGGGAAGTTAAAAAAAGCCGTTTTGGTGTTTACTGGTAAATTTATTCGAGTTTAGAGTTTCACATCGAAGGTCCCAATAGAGGAACTGAACATATCTAGTGTTAATACAGCGATTTCAGCATGGATGTTGTCCTTGAATTGTATGGTTTTGGGCTTATTGATGTAAACGTTTTCCTTCAAAAAATCCCATAACAATAATCTGGGTCTGTCAAATCAATTTTTGTCATTACAGTTTTTAATCGCTTATTATTCTCTGTAGGCACCAGGTCTTGATCAATTTATATCTTATATATAATCTTATAATGAAACATGTATTCAAAATTCAGCGTAAACTACTTCGAGAAATTCCCATTTGTGTGGTTACCAATTGTGTACCCTGTTCTTTGGGGTATATTACCAACTGTTCAGAATACTTAAAATTGCTTGAATAAACGATAAATTATCATTTTATGAGGCGCTAACGATTGGGACAATTGATTTTTTTAAATGTATATTGTACCAATTTCACTCAGTTCTTTTACCGTGTATTTATCGATAATAAAATTTGTCCTCTAAACTGTCACAAATATCACGAAAAAAATGGCGCCAAAACAAAATGGTGGCGTGTTAATTGCTCACCCTTTATAAGTGTATGTTTGGAAGATTCTATGATATTTTTTATTATAGTACGCCATTTTTTTTTGGCGTCAGAATAATCGGAATATTTGAAAACCCAATTGTGATGGTTTCCTAAAAGACATATTAAATGTTACAATGTATTGTCTATTATTTCTGATTTATGATATATTTTCTTTGAAAATTACTAAACAATGAGCATTTTTTCTATATTCTGAATTATTTTTTAACTAAACCCATACTTACCCAATTTTCTGCATTGGAGGCCTTGGACTTTTGGATTCTGCACTCGTTCCACTAGATACTTGGTGTTCAACATTTTTGTTGATGTTATTTGTTCTTCCATTTCTTCTCATTGCCAATTGAATGATACTGGTTTCCGCCTGAAAATTCATTTAAAACATTTCTAGATTTTACACGATTTCTGTAAATTTAATTCTTATTCTAATACTGGGTGGATGATAAGTAACTAACTGATATGTATAGTTCGCCATTTTTATATTTACATTTTTTCCATTCAGCTAGAGAGACGAAATTATCATATAATCATAAAACAACTTCTAGTAAAATACTATTTTTATGAGTTGTTTTCTCCAAGGTATTGTCTCATCATTCATAGATTCATACTATGATCAAAAAGTAAGATAACTTTTGTTTTAAAAACTTGTGCGCTTTTTAAATATATAAATTCATTCAACCATTTATTTTTTAAAGTTACTTTGACAATACTTGACATCTGAAAGAAGATTTATGTTATTTTGCTTAAGTTAGAAATTATAGCGCCTTTAGTAATTATTAAAAGATTTTGTTGGCGATTTTTAAAACTAAATATGCATTAAATTAAAAACGTACTATCACCCACGGCAATAATTATTCGTTAATTTTTCGCTAAAAATCAAACAAATACTGTTCCACTAGTACTATATTCACCAGGTATGGTCTGGTACAGATGCCATACGGAACATTTTCCTGCTTCCTCGGTTGAAGAAACCATTTTGCGGGCGCTGTTTTCGATAAGAGCCATGCAACGGAGTTTGGTAGCCGTTTTGAAGAAAATAACAAAAGTAGAGTATAAAATCTATTTTGAAGGCTGGGAATAACGTTGGGATAAGTGAATTACAGTGAGAGGAGAATGTTTGAAGGAGACGAAATAAATTTGGAAACAAATATAAGTTCTTTGTATATTATTAAAAAGTACCTTACTATTTCAATATATTACATTAGTATATGTATGGTAACCATAGATTATTACATGGATCAATAAAGTGTTTTTATCATCATCAACTTAGCTTTTGATTTCTTCCTATGAAGTTATATTAAAGAGAGAGTGTATTTTAATTAAACAAGGGCTATGCTAGACAGCATCAGTTCATATTTTGGAATCTTTAGTGGAAAAACGATTTTCGACAAAACGAAAAAAAAACGAACGAAAAAGATGTTCCACAAAACACTAAATTATTAGTTTTATTCGTATATTTTTTCATACGAATTTTGATATATTTGCCTCTCAACTTAAGTTTTGCTAACAATATCATCTTATTCACAAAGCGATTAAATCAGATATTTTGATATAATAATTAATTATCTCCTGATGATGCTAACATGATTAGCGAAACCTGTATCGAAAGACTGCAAACAAAAAAAGCAAACGAGTGGTTTGTGGAAAATGTGTTTGAATTATGACGACAGCACTTAAAGATTAACATTCTGACTATTATCCAGGATATATCGCCCAAAAAGGTCAAGGAGTTACGAAAAACTTTGTAGTAATAGAAGTAGTAAAACAGTTTGTAGTAATACGCTATATTGAGGAGCGCTATATTGTTTTACAACATACTTTCTTTTTTTTATATAAAACACTCATATAAAATTAAATGTTACATTGCATTTCGCAATAAAAATATTTGAAATTCAATTCGGACACTAATTTATTGTTCACTCTATATTTCAACTAGGGGTAAACAGTACAGTGATTGGCCCTTTTAGAAACAGCATAATTTTAATAATGAATTACATATTTATTTTAAATTAATTTGAGAATGGAACTAGTACCAGTAGCTTTAAAAAACTATTTTTTTTTGTTATATTAAAATTCCAAGCAAACATTTAAAATTCATGAAAATTAGAATGGAAAATATTGACACTCAAAAAACATAGTTATTGGCCATCCAATAAATTGATTGATTGATTGGTCAATGTAAGTAATTAGAAATTATGAAACATTTTCACAATACACAGGAAACAAACATACACTTATCAATAAAAGAAATAAACCAAACATAGAATTGGTAAATTTTATGATAGATAAAAGATATAGTTTTAAAATCATTTAAATCTTTTATTTTATTTGTTTATTATCAACAATATTTTCATAATTATCAATTTTTTCTTTTCATTTTTTTGTAATATATTCTTTGCTCCTCCTGTTGCTTTTAAAAATTTATAAACTTTTTTTGTTATTTCTAAAATTTGTTTTTTCTTAGCATCTTTTCCTTTCTTTTCTTTTTTCATTTGGTTCAATTCTTTTTTTCGTCAAATTAAAATTTTAAGAAGGAAACTTTTATTTTTTATTTAAAGAAGGAAAAAAAATATGATTTCCGTTTAGTAAATACGTTTTTCTTTTACGTTTAGGCGTTGCTGGTTGTGGTAGGAAATCTTACAGGCTTTTAGAGCAGCTTTTTCGATGACTGATTTATTATTAATTAAATCTAAACTATTTTTCGCATTACATTGCGATTCATCTTGTATCATAATATTATCTGATAAATTATAAATAACCTCGTTTTTGATGTTATTAACTATACCATCATAGAGTTCCAGTCCGTCAATAGTATTGTCTTCAGTTTCGCTTGTTACTTTGTTATTACAGGACGTACCTAAATTTTCAGTTGTGTTATGACCAGATTCATTTATTTCTATAATTATTTTAACTTCAATTAATCGATAATATCACTACCAATTTCATCTTTTATTACATTTATATATTATTTATGTTTTAAACACCACTGACCATTGATCACTGTTAGTCGTGCGATATTTGTTCACCTATTATAATTTTTATATGTGCGATATTTTAATTAATTTTTTTTTTGCAAATTTTAATCTTTATTGATTTATGAATCTTAATAATCGACACTATAAGTGTCATTTAGGCATCGAAAAATCTAGGGACAGTCTGGTCTTCGCTAGTAGACTTGCAAAAATGGCAAAAATTTGCAAAAATCTCATCCTGGTCATTTCATTCATGAAACATACACGTATAACTTATAAAATTTCTAATGTATCTAATGCAGAATGGAATATGGAATGCTCTTGAATAGATAAAAAAATAAACTCACTAAAATATTTACATAAAATATAATTATATAGTTTTATAAATATAGCCGATTATTGTCGAGTGGGCAACAACTGTACTATTTACCCCTAGTACTTATCTAAATATAGGGTGGTTCGTAGGGGTTTTCCATTAGTTGCACTTTGAACGCTTGTAAACAAACATCTGTGCCCTTGTGCCTTAGTAATGTTCACTTATATATTAATTCCAGTGTTACAATGTTTACCTTCAGATTCGCTTTGATTTAAACTTTTTACAGGGTTAATTGAACTTCACTTACTGCTACTACAGCATGTCAGATCACAGAGAACTCACAAGATTTTACCCATCCAAAAAGAGTTCAATACGCACATGATACAGTCGAGTATATCCAATGTATTAGTGTATATATGCGTATACATGTACACAGGCTGCTGCGCATCGCCAGTTTTGTGCAACAGGTAACTAGCATATCGGTGACGTGAACTCAGAAGTTTTTCCCCTACCAAAAATCACTCAAAGCGGCTAAAGAAGTTTTCACTTAAAAAAAAAATAGTTACGTCTGCCGACATGATGTGTGCGTCTCTAATGAACATGTGAGGCGAAATCTGAGGTTTTCTTTTGGAAACGGATGGTAATTGCTGATGAAAAGTGGATTGTGTATAGCAACGTGCAACGAAAAAAATCGTGGGGCTTATCAGGGGCAGCCGTTTTAAGTACGGTGAAAGACTATCTTTATTCGAACAAAATTATTATTTGATGGGATTGGAAGAAACTTATATACTTTAAGTTTCTACCATGTAACCAAACTATTAACATCGACCTCTACTGTTCACAATTAGATAGGCTGAAGATAGCAATTGAAGAAAAACGGCCGGAATTAGCAAACAATAGAGCCGACATATTTCATCATGATAATGAACGACTATATATTTTAATTAGGACCCATTAAATATTGTTAAGCTTCAATTGGGATGTTTTGCCCCAGCCACGTTACTTACGGAATGTCGGAATCTTGGCTTACCATCTATTTCACTTTCTTTGAAATTGTTTAAATGAAAAATTTTTAAAACGGAACATGTGAAAAACAAAATTTTTTGGCATTTTTGGCAAAAAGGCTTTATGAACTTTTTGCCACTATGCCGGCAAAATGTTGTAAATAATAATGGTAATTGGATAACAGACTGAAGGAATATTTATATGAACTATTTGCGTTTCTCTTTCTCTTAAAAAATCGTTACTAAGTTTTCGGACAACTAAATAATTTTTCTGAATATTAATTTTTAATTATCAATGTAATTCATATGTTTGTAATAATATTACACTTTAATGTTTCATATAGAAGATTTTTAAAACGGGAGAATGTTCAACAACCAATTTATAATTTTCTAATAAACATAATTAGAAATGTGGTTAAGTTTTTTAATGCGATTATTGCTTTGTGAAAATTCCACTATTACAAATTTGGATAAAACATACTTATCAATCTTTTCCTTTAATTAAAATCAAATACTGTTACCGTATAAATGGACGGATCTCGTAGAAACCCATCGGATTCATGGAGTGATGGTAATCTAAAAATAACAACATGCTCTTCTTCCGTGCTGGAACTTTCTTCTGGAATAGTTTCCGGGAAAACGGTGTCTTTCGGTGAAGACACCCAGCCGGTCTGAAACAAATCCTACATAATATTTCTCTCTTAATGATAATTTGGTTTATGGTATTAATTTAAAATATATACCTCTTCGTCGCCTTTTGTTGTGATCGTGGCAGTTACAGTAACTGTAGTTGGAGGAATTACAGAAAACGCATGTTGTTGTTCGGAACTAGATGCACTAACTTGCTGACTTAAAGTAGGACTATCTCGGCCAGTTGTAGCTGAATCACCTTGGGAATGTTTTCCTTAAAAATATATTGTAAATATTATTTTATTTTATACAAGTGTTGAAAGCGAATGGAAGGGTTAATTCAAACTGGTGAAAAAATACTTCTTATTACATATTTTGATCATTGCATTATAGTCGAAAGTGGATAAAATAGGGCTACGTTGGAACACTAGTAAAGTACTAGGTGATCAAAAAAGCGTATACGGTTTTGTTTTATTGTTGGATTGTGGGCATTCTAGAAACTTGTTAAGATTTGTGAGATCCCTAATTTATCTTTATCCTATCACGACACATGTACCAATTTTTGTCAATATTTTGAAATGGTACAATATCATTTCGTATATAGTTTGACGATAAATTAAGTGAAATTCGAATATCTTGACTTCATAAACGGTTTTCCAATAAGAGTGTCGGAACTTATTGTCGATATTTTGAAACGGTACAATATCGTTTCGTATATGGTTTGATGATAAGTTATGTGAAATTCGAATATGTTGACTTCATAAACGGTTTTCCAACAAGAGTGTTGGAACTTATTGTCAATATTTTGAAAACTTACAATATCATTTTGTATATGGTTTGTCGATAAATTAAGTGAAATTCGAATATGTGGACTTTTAAACGGTTTTCCAATAAGTGTCGGAACTTGTCGGAATGAGGCATAATGATAACTACAAATGATAATGTGGTAAGTTTTATTTTATCCTGATTGGAGACCTAATTTTCGATTACTCTTTAATACATAGTAGGTGGTATATGGTGGCCTGAAGTTTGAGACCTCATTTAGGCTAAAAATTGTTCGGAGTTTATATCCAGAGATTTAACGCAACCCTACAAAAAGTAATCCAAGGATCGTTATGATCTAGGTGGATTGTTGATGGTGATTGTTTGACGAGATGTGTGACAAGTCGCACAGTATTGTTGAAAGAAATTTTGTCCCATCCTTTCTGAAAATGAAGAAGTAACTTCTGAATAACTTGAGGATTATCACCGTCCTAAATCATGTAATTATATTTGTCCACAAAGTCTTTAAGCCAGAAGTGCTCTTCATCGGAAAAGATTATTTTTTCCTCAAAGTGGGGATAGCCTTCCAACTGTTCCAAAACTGTTTTCAAACAGTGTATAAATATGTAAATATATGTACAGGGTATCCGGAAATAAAATCGAAATATTTTGGGAGGTGCCTCTAGGGATTAAAACATTAACAAAGTTCCTATAAACATACCCCAAAAATTGCTTCTTAAAGGGAGAACGAAGATGGTTTTTTCGCAATATTTTCGAAACGGTTTATTCTAAATTAGTGAAATTCGGTATATTTCAATAAGTTAGAATTGAAAAATTGTTTTTTGTGTTAATAATTGAATATTTTATTCAGATGCGTTACATACAGGGGCGTCTCCTGGGTATATGATGCCATAATTTTTTTTTGTTTGTAATTTGTTAATATTTTAAATTTTTTAAATCAAATTATTGAATCGCAAAGATTGTTAGGTAAAAAAACGTCCACTTATTTCATGTCGTTAAGATAGACCGTTTTCCAGAAAACTGATTTGTTTCCAAATCGATGCACGATTACATGGATATCGAAAAACGTCATGTCACTGTTAATCTTTGTCTTTGACGTTTCGTAAAACTGGACCAGCTATGTAATAAAGTCTATATTTTCAATTTTTAAACGTTATATATCCTAACGAGATGAAATAAGAGAATTTTTTTTTTACCTAAAAATCTTTGCGATTCAATAATTTCATTTAAAAAATTAAAAAATATTATAAACAAAAAAAATTATGGGAGCATTTACCCTATGTGATGCCCCTGACTAAAATATTCAATTTTTAACACAAAAAGACGTTTTTCCATTCCAATTTATTGAAGTATACCGAATTTCACGACTTTAGCAACCGTTTCGAAAATATTGGGAAAAAACCATCTTCAGAGTTCCCCTTTTAAGAAGTGCTTTTTGGGGTATGTTTATAGGAACTTTTTTTTATGTTTTCATTCCTGTCGGTTGCGTTGGGGCGGACGGTAAGAGCAGCGGCCTGCCTCTGCGGTGCCGAAATCGCACTGGGGCAGTAGTTGGTTAGATTCCAGCGCTCGGATGGTTGTTTTTCTTTCTTTCTTCTGTCTGTTTACTTCCTAAATGTTTGTGATTGTTTCTAGGCAAGAGTGTAAAATCCGACTACGAATTACCCCTCAGTCAAGCCTGTTAAAGGTTGGGTAAGGCCGGATGCTTTCTGAGAAGTGTTCTACGTTGGTCACTCGCCAGTTGGTAGGTTTCCTGATAGACTTATGGGTAGGCTCATAACCAAGGGTTTATAACCCGAGGAGGGTACTGGCCTGGGTTTGTCGGAAGCTGATGACCGTGGTTCGAAACCCATGTTATGCTGTAGGTCCAGTCGTTAAATAGCCTAGTTGCTGATGCGCCTCTAACCCTAACACTTTACCTTTACCTTTTTTAATTGTTAGAGTCACCTCCCAAAATATTTCGACGTTAGAAATAACGGACACCCTATATATATATATATATATATATATATATATATATATATATATATATATATATATATATATATATATATATATATATATATATATATTGTCAAACGAACTGTTATGCTTGCCTCTACTGTGTTTGCCTCAACTGTGTTTGCTTGCCTCTAGTGTCAAAATTGTTCAGTATAGTCTAGCAAATCACCATGGAACATTTAACATCACAGTAACGCGTTGAAATTGTCGAAATTTATTATTCAGTGTTTGTGTTTATGTTCATTTATCATACAAAATCAGTGTTCTGCACGCAAAACTTATAGAACATTTTGTCAATTTTATAGTACCCATAATCGTCCAACCAAGCGATGTATTCACCGAATTATCGACAAATTCCGAACGCATTTCGCGTTGCTCGATATTAAAACAAAAACAGGATAAAAAACTGTGCTGTCTGAAGAAAACATCACCGCTGTTGTTGGCAGTGTTGATGGATATCCAAATTTATCAATTCATCGTCGTTCGCAGGAAGTTGGGTTTTGTTATTCGACTACCTGGAAAATTTTGGTCTGGTGCCTTATAAGATCCAGCTTGTCCAAGAACTCAAGCAGCAAGACCATCGTTTGCGTCGTACGTTTGGTGAATAGACTCAAAATCAATTGCAACTTAACCCAGAATTTCATCGCAACATTTTGTTCAGTGACGAATCTAATTTTTGGTTAAATGGTTACGTTAGTAAACAAAATTATCGCATTGAAGTGAAAATAATCAGCAAATGTTCTAACAATTACCGTTATATCCAGAAAAATGCACCGTATGGTAGAGATTGTACACCGGTGGCATTATTAGGCCGTATTTCTTTAATAATCAAGCTGGAAAACACCTTACCATTAATGGGGACATTACAGAGCGAGGATCAATAATTATTTAATTCCGAATTTGAATGGTATTGATTTGGAGAATATGTGGTTCCAACAGGATGAGTTCATATGTCACACAGCCCGCACAACAGTCGATTTATTTAGGGAACAATTGGGTGAGAAAATTATTTCGAGGAACGGAGCTGTTAATTGGCCACCAAGGTCATGTGATGTAATGCCTTTAGATTTTTTTCTTTGGAGTTATGTTAAAGCTTTAAATAAAACGACAAATTAGTAACTATTGATGCCTTGGAAGCCAACATAACTCCGACAATTGCGGATATAAAACCCCATTGCTGGAAAAAGTGTTGGAAATTGGATTGACTGAATGCCATTTGTCAGAAGTAGCCGCGGTTGAATTTAAGGTTCGGACGCACTAAAACCACCTTGCAGCGCAGTGATATATCCTGAAAATCATAATTTGTAAATGATGAATTATATGACCTTAGATTCCGAATTTACCATTTGAACAGTGTACCGTTATCTACTTCACTCTAGATGAAGTTTTTGGATGTTATGTTTTCCTGATTTTGTAAAGTATATCTAAGTTTATAATTAAATGATGTTAGAGAGTATACAATGCAGGTCAGTTTGTCATATCAACCCATCAGTCAGATATATGGGGGACATTTTGAGAAAGACATGTTTTCAAAAAAAACTATTCACAGTATTACCTGATTTGATTAATTGATGGTGATGATTTTGTGGCATTATTTCAAAAATAAGGAATATATCAAGAAGAAAAGCTCAGCCGTCAACTTCGTAAGATCCCGATTTCGTCCTTAGAATTGCTCAGTGAAGAGCTATACAAAATTATTTAAAGCGAATTAAGTGAGCTCATAAGGGATTTGGACTTGCTCGAGCAAAAAGAGAATAAAGCTATTGGCATCTCTATTGTAATACTGAACAGGCAATGCAGTCCATATGAAAAAAATGTATAGTAAGTTGAACTTTTTACTAGAAACTATATAATATAGAAATATGTATGGTAAATTGGTGGGGACTGAAACGCAGCTCTGATCTTGATTTGTATGTAATTAAAATATATCAAATACTGTTGTTTTGAATACTTTTGTGTTTTCTTTCTGAAGGAGACAATCTAGCATGACCAGAGTATTATGAAAGAAGAATATGACCAGAAAATTGTAGTTTCTCAAATCAAGAACTTTTTTAGGTATGCGAATTTCGATCCTATATTTGAAGATGATGAAAAAGATGTTTGGAATTGTTTTGAAATGGTTGCAATACATTTTCCGGACAATAAAATAACAGAAAACTAAAATTGCTAAACAGTTTCTTGACATTTTTGTTTTTTATTTTGAGAAGTTAAGATACCATATGAACTGAAAACACATTACCTAGATTCACATCTAGATTGATTTCTAAAATACTGTGGTGCATTGAGTAGCAGATACACGGTGATATTTCACTAAGACGTTTTAATTAGGTAGACGAGGTATAAGAGAAAATGAAGTTCCGAGATGTTGGTAGACTACTGGTGGAGTATTAGAAAAAAAAGTTCAAAGTTGACATGTAAGTAACAGGATAAGGGGAATATGTAATTTAATGATAAAAAATAAATGCTTTTTAATTACAATCTATTTAGTTATATGGCTTGTATCAAAAAGTTTCATAATAATTAATAAACGCGTTTTATTTTTGTATAGGCAACTAATAAACTGTTGCGATATTAACAGTTACTATTAGCTTACTTTCGTTTACTTGAATCCAAATAGTATTTGTTGCCAAATAATAAATTAATGAATTTTAAAATTAATATTTCGTAAGCTCTTCAAGGTTGCCCAACAGTTTTTGTAGTTCAGTTCTCTTGAGTTTTTAACATTTTCTCAAATAAAAAACGAAAACAAAATTTCAAGCCAAAACATACAATTATATTTGAATTGGGAGAATATCTTTTACACCACTCTGTATACGCCTGATATGTTTAAAGAAGTTATCGAAGATGCTACCATAACAGTATCATTGGTGTGACATTTAAAATAATATTCAAGATATATCTAGAAAAAAAATTGCTTCATTGGGATGGAAAATTATACCTATGTTCATATTCTCCCAATATTTCTCCAATCGACTTTTTTTGATCTAGATAATGTAATCATGTATTTTTCTGAATAAAATCATTTCTATATGTGCCTGCCCCTATTTTGTATTATATTCAAAACGGTATAAACTTTTTTGGTTACCTAATTAATCTAAAACAGTTCTTGTCGAGGGAACTAGTCTAACAGTATAAGAAGCAGTTGTTACAATATTGATCAAATATCAATCAGTACTTCAAATAGTACTAGTAGGAATAAAATACATTTATTATAGGGCTTTATTTTATATGCAAACAATAAAAATACGATCACAGACACATGGACATCTTATATAGTATTGCTAGCAATAATGGGAAAAGGTTTATTAATATTAAAAATTGCAGAGTAAGATTTTCATTGCATACACTAAAATAGATGGGAACAAGAAATGTTATATATGTAATTATATTAAGGGAAAAATATTTGCTTCTAAAAAGGATATTACGTAATATTAGGGAGATCCATAAACTTCTAACTTAAATGTTAGAATTAATATCGGCCCAATTTCACACAAAAACTGTATCATTCTGTAACATCTATTGAAGAGCTGTTGGATCTGGTGTGGTAGTAGTGTTTGCTGTTGCAGACATTTTAGGTCAGCAGATATAAAGGGTTATCAAACTAGTACTATATATTTTTGTAAAACGTCTAGCAGCCTTTTTTTTTCTTATTGCCACGAAACTTTACATTTATGTTTAGTATTGTTTGGCAAAACATCATGAACATATCTTTAGTGGCGCAGCGTATACTAATTTTTCAAATTTATTACAAAAATAATTAATCTATTCTAGCTACGTTTCAGGCTTTTCGTGAAATTTATGGTCAACATTAGCTTACAGAGCTTACTATTCGTAATTTAATTATAAAAATCGAATTAAATGGCAGTGTTTTTTGATGATAAGAATTCAATTCGGCAAAAACTTTAACGTACGACTGAAAATATCGATGCGGTGAATCAAAGTCTGAATGAAAATGTGTGAAAAATCAATTATACGTCATTCACAAAAGCCTGGGATTTGTTATGGCTCTACAAGGAATATTCTTCATAAAGATTTGCATTTCATGGCACTTACAATTCAGTTAACCCGAGAACTCAAACCATATAACCATTTGTTGTGTCAAAATTTTGCAGATTGAGCTTTAGAACAACTTGAAACAAATCCATTAGTTCATGAAATAATCATCTTCAGCGATGAAGCTCATTTTTGGTAAAATTGCTTCGTAAATAGGTAAAATTGTCGCATTATGAGTGAAGAAAACCACCATGCTATGCTTGAAACACCTTTATATCCACAAAAATTAACAGTTTGGTTACAGAAACACAATTACTGATTTTTTCTAGCACGAATTGAATGATTTTTGATCTGAACGAACTGGACGACACGTGGTTCAACAAGATGGTGCAACATGCCATGCATTTCGATACACAATCAATTTATTGAGACAAAAGTTCAATGATCGTGTAATTTCTAGAAATGTCGATGTTACCTGGCCACCCAGATCATGCGATATAACTCTATTGGATTGTTTTCTCTGAGGTGATGTGAAATTATTGGTTTTGCACCAATAAACCACAAAAACTCAATGGCCTTAGAGCTGACAATATTTTTGTATCATTGATGAAATAAATGCCGATTTATGTGGAGAAGTTATAAAAAATTGGTATTTCAGTATATAATTTCTTTAAAAATCCAAAGGCGGTTATTACATAAAAATATTTGTAAATAAAAATTTCATGAACCAATTTTTAAAATAAAAAATTACATTGATCTTATACCGTTTTTTACCAAATTAAATATATAGCTCTTTTTTGATATCCCTTTACATCTCGTTCAAGTTATTGAAGCTCCAGCCACTGAAGAAGTGTGCTTATTTTTATCTTTTCACCTATTGTCCGAAGTCTAACTTCGGTTCTGCTTTTCCGAATTTTGAAATACCTTACATTTTTCACTGCAAGTCAAAATTAGGTAGATGAAACATTTATCTTTTGAAATTTTTAATGAAATTGCAGTTTTTGACAACTGTCAACACTGCATTGAGATTGAAATTACTTTTAATTGTGTATCTCTTTTTAATAGGATATTATATGCTAAGAATCTTATTGGGTGGTCACTCATGACTCATGAATATGGAGCTCAACCGATAAATCAACCCCAACCCTCTAACGTGACTAGTTTACATGGTTGATGATATTACACTTATTATATATTACACACTTATTATTTTCCTTGCCAAATTTAAAAATATTTTTAATTCTTCGAAAATCATATAAACATAAATTTCCAATTGTTTTGTAATAACAAATATATGACATGAAAAAATAATTTAAGAGCTACAAAACTCTATTAACTTCAAATATTTATTTATAAATTGAAACACGAATTTACGGATCACCCTAACAAGATAAAAATCGAAAAATAGCCTGGTGAAAATTCTGAAACATTTCTCAAAAGATTTGAGTGCATAAAAAATAAATTATAAAAATTTTATAGGCTGTATATCACTTACGTACAAAATATCCGTATATTGGTAATGTAGAAAACGTTATTAATTATTACTTCAACTGATATTAACATATATACGAGTGTCACTCTGAAACATTTGAGATACGGTGAAATTATATGATAAAAATATGTACAAAGTTTTAAGAGTGTTTAAATTAGTCTACTTCAGCATGCCATTTCTGAAATAAAGTAAACATTCTGAATTAATGGGTTCTTAACTTAATTCTCGTCATATTTGTACTACCTTAAATATTTATTTAGGAAAAAAGTATGCAAACTTAATATATTCGAAGTAATCTCCATCAATTTCTATACATTTCTGGCGCCTTTCAGGCAATTGTCAAATCATAAAGTGAAAAAAAAACCTGGTGATTTTCATGTGAAGCAGTTGTTAACTATGTTACAGCGATCAGAAGAGTCAGGAAAGTCAATGAGTTTCATAGCCCTACTCGGGGATCGTCTCAAGAGTCTTTTTTGCTGTATGTGGCTGCGGCTGTACTTTGTCCTGAAGCAGATTCATTTCCCTTCTTCTCTTGCCAATATAAAACTTTTTTCCTCTAAAGTGTCATTATGACGAATCAGTTGGTGCTGATAACTGTTACCAATGACCATACCGGAGTAACTCAAAATGCCCGATATTGCATCGATCGCATCTTATGTACAGCTATACCTTCTTGGTGTGGACATTTTGTTTTGCGATATCGGTTGATGGATCATCAGGATTAACCTATAATTTTTCATCTATTTGGATTATCGCAAATATTCGACCTTTAGCCACAAGTCATATTCTTATGCACGAAGTTTTTAATTCTTAAATCTGGAGAGTAATGACAGAATAACAATAAAAGGTCTATTCATATTCTCAGCTGTGTATTCACACAACGGCGTTCTTTTTGAATTTTCTTTAGCTTGTGTAAACATTTCGAAATTCGAAATTTCTTGCAGTATTTCTTCGAGTTCCTGTCCGAGCCTATAACATTGACCGACAAACAGAAATTCTGCATAATTTATGCCAAAATTTCAAAGTCGAAATTGTTGGAACCATTTCTTAATAATACTGTATGAAGAGGTATGTCCACATTTGTTCAAATTTTGGTCATTAAAATGCATGCATCTGTTGAAAGGTTAGACGCATACGGTGTTGAACGAGAGGCATGCAAGGACGCAAGGAAAAATCATGACGCACAACGAGACGTAAAGATAGCGCATCGACTCCCACCGATGTTGGGTATCTTGCGCTTTCGCTTTCAATTTCCTGATATAATCTGCAAGTTTTTACAATAGTTTACAAATTTAATTTCAAATAAAGTATTTTAGTTTGATTTATTAAATAAATATATTAAAATATGCATTTAGAAACAAAAAATAAATATATAATTTTGAATGTAATTTTTTTTTGCCAAACTCCTGGACAAGACGAAATAACAGCAGAAATGCTAAAATATATGTGAGAAATAGCAAAGGGAGAATTTGTGTCTACTACTACTAAACGATATCATAATAGAAAAGAAAGCACCAACAGACTGCACTATGGGTATAATGTTGCCCTTGTTTAAAAAATGAGATATCAAAAAATGTAAAAACTATATAGGGATCACACTAACAAGTTTACCTGGAAAAATATGTACCAGAATAATAGAGCATAAGCAAGTTTAGAGGAACCACATCATGGTTTTAGAAAGAGAAGAAGCACCCAAAATCTGATATTTATAATTAGACAAGTAGGAGAAAAACTATTAAGAAAAGAAACCGATATCCATATTTGTTTCATTAACCTGAAAAATGCATTTGATAGAATAAAAAGAAGGGATATCTGGAAAAGTTTAAAGAGAAGAAGAGTAGAAGAGGGGGAAATAGAAATTATCAAGGCCTTATACAATAACAGCAAGCATAAAGTAAGAACGCATAACGATGAATCCACAGAATTTGAGACCGGAAAACGCCTAAGACAGATCTGCGTCTACCATTTCTACTGATAGAGTCTACTATTTTCAGTAGTTATTGATGATGTAAAAAATAGCGAAGCAAATTACAAGAATATAATATAGGTTTTAGAAAAATGAAAACAGTGACAACACAAGATTTACTGTTTGTTGATGATATGGCCGTAAAAGCAGATTCTGAAGAAAAACTACAACATAACTCAGCGATATATAATGAAGAGCTAAGAAAAGTAACATGGAAATGAATATTGATAAAAGCAGAACAATGGCAATTGCAGGAACAAACATATAACATAAAATTATATTACATGGGAAAGTAATGGAACAAGTCAAAAACTATAAGAATTTAGGCCATTAGAATAATAAAAGACAGTGGAAAAATGCACGGTGAAATGAACGAAAACATAGAAGAAGCAGGAAAACTATACAACATTCTAAAAACAACATTCCTAGGAAAAAGGGAGATACGAAAAGAAGTAAAAGCACAGCTGTATCAGAAACTAGTGCGACCATCAATTATAGCCGGCAGCGAATTTTGGACCTTAACAAAGAGAAACAAAAATAGAATTACAATTGCAGAAATGAAATTCCTATGCAAAATAGAGGGTATTACAAGAGGGGATAGAATGAGAAATACGACAGTAATGCAAAGAACTATAGAAGAAAGATAACTGAGCTGGCTAGGATACATGTACAGAACGAATGAAGACAGATTAGCAAAACAAATCTTAGAAGCGAAAACTCGAGAAAAAAATAAAGTTGGATGTCCAAGACTGAGATGGGAAGAACAAGTTTGATAAGCGGTAGAAAAACGAGGAATTCATTGGAATGAGGCTAAAAATTAGCACTGGAAAAGAATTCATGGAGGGTAAAAATTCATTAAATACCATCATGCTGAAATGCAAACTGTCAGTTTTACACTTAACGGTACAACGGACTTTTAGATTAAATAAAATAAAAAGAATTCAACAAACAAAGACAATTTTTTCCCATGCTCCACATAAAAATTCGCCATGAAACGCCAACAAGCATCTCCCGAGACCGGTTTTTGGCCTTAAGCCTTCATCAGTCGGGCTCGAACGTTTGAACTTTCGAACGTTCAAAACAAAAGAACGGGAAAAATTTTCCTTAAGGAAAAAAACCTATCCTCCACTAGCCCACGGTGTTTTTCAAAAATACAAAGTAATAAGATTGTAAATTGAGTGTGTAAAGAATATTTTTTTACTATATATTTTTCTGTAGTAAATTGTAGTAATTATTCTAAATATTCCTTTGTCCATACATATTTTCTGTATTTTTCCTTTATTTTCTGTGCTCTTATTCACACCAGCGCAGCAGTACTCATACCGGTTAACATGACAATGTCAGATGTATTCATGAAACTGAAATTACACAGTTAACAGTAGGTACTTACAAAATATAATGTTTTAATGTTTTTAAAAAACCGTCTTTACTGAACTCGCCTGAAATGTTGAATGAAACTGACGCAAACATGAGGACAGGAAGGAGGCTTGCATCTTACTCTGCGCTAGGATGTATGCGCTAACGCATGCAATAACGCAAGTTGAAATCCACGTTGAAACGCATGTTGAATGCAAAAGTTAAACAGATGTGGACATACGAAAACAACATTATCTCTCAAAGCTGCACAAACCATGCCCTGAGCTTCTGCAGCATTTTTGTTTTAGTTGAAAGGCGAAAAGAAGGCAGTGCTTTAAATGTTTTTGCTTTTCGAACGATATTGTGTACGACTGATTTTTCAAGTTATATTCACAGTAGTCTCGTATATTACGAGGTGTTTAAATAAAGTAATCAGACTGGTGAAGCAGCGTTCGATCTGGTAAAACTATCGACTTCTCTTATGACATAGGCACAGTACGATAGAAACTTTTGCAAAATTTCACCAGACCTGTGGGAACTCTGTCTTGTTAAGGGGCCAGGTTTTCAGGTGGCAGTCCAAATTTTCAGAATGCGATAAAAATATCCGCTTTATGGAAAGAATTGCTACGCAGCACCTAGTGACTCTATATTCACAGTAGTCTCGTATATTACGAGGTGTTTAAATAAAGTAATCAGACTGGTGAAGTAGGGTTCGATCTGGTAAAACTATCGACTTCTCTTATGACATAGGCACAGTACGATAGAAACTTTTGCAAAATTTCACCAGACCTGTGGGAACTCTGTCTTGTTAAGGGGCCAGGTTTTCAGGTGGCAGTCCAAATTTTCAGAATGCGATAAAAATATCCGCTTTATGGAAAGAATTGCTACGCAGCACCTAGTGACTCTATATTCACAGTAGTCTCGTATATTACGAGGTGTTTAAATAAAGTAATCAGACTGGTGAAGTAGGGTTCGATCTGGTAAAACTATCGACTTCTCTTATGACATAGGCACAGTACGATAGAAACTTTTGCAAAATTTCACCAGACCTGTGGGAACTCTGTCTTGTTAAGGGGCCAGGTTTTCAGGTGGCAGTCCAAATTTTCAGAATGCGATAAAAATATCCGCTTTATGGAAAGAATTGCTACGCAGCACCTAGTGACTCTATATTCACAGTAGTCTCGTATATTACGAGGTGTTTAAATAAAGTAATCAGACTGGTGAAGTAGGGTTCGATCTGGTAAAACTATCGACTTCTCTTATGACATAGGCACAGTACGATAGAAACTTTTGCAAAATTTCACCAGACCTGTGGGAACTCTGTCTTGTTAAGGGGCCAGGTTTTCAGGTGGCAGTCCAAATTTTCAGAATGCGATAAAAATATCCGCTTTATGGAAAGAATTGCTACGCAGCACCTAGTGACTCTATATTCACAGTAGTCTCGTATATTACGAGGTGTTTAAATAAAGTAATCAGACTGGTGAAGTAGCGTTCGATCTGGTAAAACTATCGACTTCTCCTATGACATAGGCATAGTTCGATAGAAACTTTTGCAAAATTTCACCAGACCTGTGGGAACTCTGTCTTGTTAAGGTTTTCAGGTGGCAGTCCAAATTTTCAGAATGCGATAAAAATATCCGCTTTATGGAAAGAATTGCTACGCAGCACCTAGTGACTCTAGTGTCTAGGTCTCGATGCATCAGCCCGCATGTTAGCTAGCCTACCTCCCCTCTAAAGGGCAAGCCAAACAGTATTGTCAGATAGAACGCTACGCCACCACTCTCATTACTTTATTTACACACTTCGTATACCTCGTTTTGAAACTGAAAGATGGCGCCTTAAAATAATTATAGGGCGGGAAAAAAATCGGATTCGAAAAGATTCTGCAGTAGATGATACGTAGGAGCTAAGAATTAAGTTGTGGACCTAATACAATTGAGATGATATACATTAACTTTGAGAATAAATAATCCTTCATAAGTCGTACACTATGGGATCAGGTGGATGTTCGTTAATGACTAATCATGGAGATAAATAGTGAATATATGATATTATTTATTTGGCAGCTGCACCGATTGTCACTATTATTTGTTGTCATTTTGCGGCCAATATTTTCTGAATTAACCAACCTGTTCTTATTCTCATATTCTCATGGTTGTACAACAAATTATTAATTAGCTTAACTATCTTTAAAACTTTTAAAGAGAACTCCGGAGATAATGGAATGTAATCATTGCTAACATTCATCTTTAGATAAATACATGTTAAATCATAACAAATCATAGCGTTGTATTACCTCCGTTCTATCTGCATTTCTAACGTGGAATCGTATAACATATCATACCATATCATAGTGGATTCATAATTTGTGAAAATTGCGCATATACTTTGTAAATTATTTGATTGAATAAATAAAGCGTATCTCAAATATTTCGAAATAATGGGTGGGGCAAATATCACGCTACCATTTTAATAATTTATAACTCTTAAAAGAAACAAGACAGAATATTTTTTTTCTGTAATATGTTTATTTCGTCTTTAAACTTTGTGTTAATTAATATTTGACAATTATGTTAATCAAATATGAGCCATTAACAGTAATGTAACTTTGGGCCAATTTTAACACAGTTTCGATAAGGTTTAATAAAAAAAGTCATTAAATCAATTTTCCATGCAAATTTTCATTTTGATGGAAGTGGTTTATGATGGTATTATATTCTAATTACTTATTATTATTATCTGTGGGCAACATATCTTGAAGAATTTGAATCTTATAGGGGAAAATATCTCAAGTCACTTCTTAAAATTCAATGTAAACTGCGCGGAGAAATTCCCAATATACGCCACGTCGTCGAATCGATGTTTCTGGAGACTTCTCTACAATTTGCTCCACATGTGCAATAATCTCAGCGCTTTACACTAATATTGTACTTCTGATGCGAGGCCTATCCCCCAACTGTTCCGAATTCTTGAATAAACATCAAACATAAACATAAACAAATTATGAGGTGCCAGACGATTAGGATATTGTCGCCAAAGTTCACGTAAAGTTATAAAAATTATAACAATTTTACTGCATCTTTAACGTGTATTTATATAGATAAATATACGCATTATAGAATAAAACTTGCGCGTCTGCATTACGCAACAACCAAATCCAAACTATCGCCGATATCACGAAAAAAAAAATGGCAGCGTGATATGTGCCTTACCTTTTATTTGGTATGTTTTACTATATTATTTACTCACTACCTATGAAAACATCTCCAAAATGTGTTTTCCATTTGGCCGATTTTCCATGGAAAAATTTTGGCTTTGGTTTACAATGTGACATAAAACATGGTGTCTCTGGATGCCGAAATTCCCACATCGGTTGCCAGATTTTAAGTCCGTTTTCTAATCGAAAATTTTGAAAATCTGACTCTTTCAAGTTTTGGCATAACGGTGCAAACAAGTACACAAATAACTAAAAGTTACAGCATTATTATATTATTTGTTTAGAAAAAAAAATCTTATTACAGTTATGGTTGGAATTGAGAATAAATAATAGAACTGTGAATAATGGAAAATTCCTTTTTCGAAATCAACATCGGCACATTCATCAGCTGCATCAAGAAGTATCCAGTGAAGGGTGTAGAGCAGTTTTGTTTCCACTGCTCCTAAACTTTGAAGATTGCCATCTTTCATTCTGCAAATCAATATTGTAATGTTATGATCTTTATTAATATATTAACATTTACCTATTATACAGTACGGATTGAACTGAATGCATAACATGGGGCAATGCAGCCTGGATTAATCGCCATCTTGGGATGGTTTTAACTGCTTCGGTGAGGTCTTTTTTCATTCCAGAGAACAAATTCTGAACTAGCACTTTTTCAAATATTTTACAAGCTTCTTTTAATTCCTAAATAGAATAACATATTTTGAAAAGTTTTCAAATGAACGTGAATAAAAGTGTAATAGTTCTTGTGGTTTTAGTCTTTAAAATTTTTAGCGATCTTGGGGATTTGTATGAATATATATAATAATATATTTATAAATAATTGGTATGTATTAGTTGAATTATATAAATTCGGTATGTAAATACGAAGTGTACAAACATGTGTTATTAATTACGTATTATTAAAGTAATAAGATTGGTGTTCGATTTGGGAACACTGTTGCCTTCCACTTTAGGGGGAAGGTAGAGCTAAGATAATATATAAGAATGTATAAGTTTTTTTTTCAGTCTTCAATGTTAAATAATTAGTAAAATGAAACAAAAATACGTCATACATTATACACATTTGATTTTTAATTGAAAAAGTGTGCAATAACTTAAATTATTCAATTATTGTGCAATAACTCAATTATTAGTCTCTAGTTCTAAAAAATGTATGTCATTTATCATACATATTTGATTTTTAAATGAAAAATGCTTCAATAATTTTAATTATACAATTTATTCAGAAAATATAAAAAAGAAAATAACATTAAATAATCAGTATACTTGTTAAAAAACAATAAATTGTATATATTGATTTCTGAGCGGTTTTAGTTGAAGTTCGCATGTATGCACTTCGAGAGCGGTAAACGACGATATTCTGATTACTTGGTTGTACTGTTATATATTTAGCTAAGCATATCATCGTTTACAGCTCTCGAAGTGCATACATTCAAACATGCATACATGAATATATTCAATTTTTTCTTTTTAATATTTTCTGAATAAATTATATAATTAGAGTTATTGCAGTCTTTTTCAATTATAAAACGAATGCGTATGATGTATGACGTAATTTATTTTTATTTTACTAATTATTTAATAATGGAGACTGAAAAAATTACTTGCAACTTAATAATTATCAGAAATTAATAACACAAAATAATGTTAATACAATTTTTGAAAAAAAATATATAACAAAGGTGAGAAGTTGAAACACAAACTGTAAGTCGGCATGCCATAAAAGTTTAAATTCATGCATCGGACACACTTGTGGTGATCGTTTGACACATGTCCCATGATCTATTGCAGGATTAGAATACTTTCTTATATATTGTCTTACGCAGAGCAGTCTGATGCGTATTCAGCAAGTTTGAATTCTCTAACGGCATTTGGTGGCAGGGAAGCAATTCTTTTCGCAAACCAGATTTTTCTACTTTTGCAAAATTTTAACAGGCCTATGGAAATAGCGTCCATACTCATCATTCTAACAAGCCCGAGACTAGATTGAAGATGAACATCGTAGCGGAGTGGAAAGCTTTCAACTACAAGAAGTGATAAAAATGCCTACAGAATTCGCGAGCTTATACGTTCCAATCGTCAGTCGACGGTGAGAATGATTGGGGAAGAGTTGAATTTAACTCATACAATCGTTTTTCAGAGTTTAACCAATTAATTGAGGGAGAAGAAAATTTGCGCAAAAATGGATCAGAAAACTTTTCACAGGATCAAAAGTACAACAGAAGAGAAACACGTCTTGATTTTTTGAAGCGAATTGAAAATAACTGATCATTTGATTAACACCGGACAGTAGAAACACATGTGTGCTGTATCACGGCGTCTTGTCATACAGCCATTTCAGTTTACGAGGTTTGGCGAGTAAAAACATCACTATGGCTCCGCAGCCCCCTTATTTACCAGAGTTCATTCCTTATGACTTTTTCTTTTCTCAATATTGAAAATTCACCTTAGACACCATTTTGGATACTGGAGAAGCGTGAAAAGAGCGTAACTGACTGGCTGAAGGCCATTTCAGTATCTGAGAGCCAGCAGTGTTATGAGGAGTGGATAAACTTTCCTCAGTGCTGTGCGGCTTCTTAGGGCAACTATTTTAAAGGAAACAATGTGTACTTGGAATTTAATTGAATGTAAAACTAAAAAAATCAGTACCATTTTTTATTTACACACCTCGTACACAGAAATACTTTAGCGGATATTTACGGAGGATAGGTTACATGATGTACAATGTTTTTGAAGATTTTGAATTATCGATTATAGAATATTACGAGAAGATAAGCTTGCCATGCTTAGTCTACCTGCGAAGAGAAAATATATTTTCAAATAGCTTTTAATAAATATTTTTAACAGAAAACGTGTGTCGATAGTAGCATCTCAGGAGCTTTCCAAGATATTCCATGTGATCGAAGAAGCAAATCGTTTATATTTCTATGAACTGTAAACATGTTATCCTAATTTCAAAATTAGTTGAAAATGCGCTATTTTGTTTTATGTGACGGTACTGCGATTTTGGTTAATTATGAATAAAAGTTATTAATACTCGTCTATAAGATGAGTCAAAATGATTAACGTATCAAATGAGTAATATACATCTAAGGTTTTCTATATATGAATATGTCTAATACCGTTTAAAACTAGGGTGTAACAAAAGTATTTACGTTTTGAGGTACAGGTTATTAGTTATTCACCGTTAAAAAGAAGTTATTCACCGTTTAAAAAATGTATATCTGGAGGTTATTCCTAAAATATATTTCCTTGTGTACGATGACCTCAACCTGGAGTAATCCTGGCAAAATGGAGTAATACATGTGTAAATGACATCAACATATGGAGTAATCCGATGGAACCAGCTTGGCGCTGTAGGCTGTTTGAAAGAGAAGTCCAATTCGTTAAAAAGCTGGATATTTTTCGACCAGAACGGCAGGTACTCCCTCAACTGAGCTGAGTAGAGTTCTAAATTTATCACCTTTCTATCAGGAACCAATTCAAACTGAATAATGCCTTCAAAATTCCACCGAATACATATGTATGATCTTTTGACCGCAGTATGACCTTTTGGCAAATCTTTTTCGCATTAGTACTGATAAAGATGGTTGTTCAGGCATAACCCACTACTTTACATTATTTGAATTATTAAAATAAACCGTTTTTTTAACGCAGGTAAGAATCCGTTTGCTCAATCGAAGGTCAGTGGGGCTTTTGGGCAGAGTTTGACACGGTTCAACCTGATGTTTAGCAGAAAGCTAAATTCTAGATTTGGCTAGATTTCTATGCCTCACAAATGCTGATGAATGGTAGTGTGGGGTACCTCTAATACCCCTAAAAGGTTCTTAGTACTTGTATCAGAACCTGCAGCCACTATTGCTCTTAAAATGTTACAATAGGAGGGACCGTGGAAGACCTGATCTTCCCCTATCTTCCAGAATCATGTCCCACGAGTGGCGTTAGTCGCTTTGAAGTCTTTTTTAAAATAATATTTTAAAACTGCCTTAATTTCGCAACTTATTTCACTCATTTTAATGTTTTCTTTAACTATTTAGTGAATATTTCGCAGAGGAATCACTTTAATAGAGAAGAAAGAATGTTTGTTTGTCTGAGAAAAAAGTTGAAATCGGATTAAACTCTCTGATAAGCGATGTGCAATCCTTTATTTATAACGAATGGAAATATCGCAAATACTTTTGTTAGGCTCTAGTAGGATTCTTCAGTTTGTCTCGATACTACCTTAATGACCACTTTCAAATATATATAATTAAAAATTTTTTGTTTCATACTCATAATAATACATGGAGTACATATATCCAGTGTCGTAAAAAATCCAGCCCAGGCAAAGAAAACCCTGAAATTCAATAAATTTAGACCAACAACAGTCTACATTTTTTATAACCACAGTACAAAGCGATTTGTCCAATTATGCAAAATAATCGGTTGTCTCAGTTTTGGCCTCTTCATGTTTGGAAATAGGAACTAATCGCTAGGAGCCAAATTTGGTGTATATGAAAGCAGTTCGAAGTTTAGGTCATAGAGATGTTAACGTGTATGTGAATGTGTCTGAATAACCCCCTTCAATTGGAAGTGAATCATAATATTCTCCGATGATGGTCACACATTTGCTAGGTAGACTTTGGGCACCACACTATGACAACCCCAGAAAACCATAGTCATAACTTGTTCTGCAGATGAAACTGTTTTCGCTTATTTAGCTATTGTATATTTGGTAAGCAACAATAAATATATGTTTTATTTACTGTTATAAAACAAAACTTATAAAACCTTTGCTTAATTGATATTAAACAAATCTGAACACACTTGAAAAATGGTCATTTCAATGTATTTTTGGTCAACTGTTACGGTAAACCCGGTGTCTATTAAGCCGATAGTTTATTTTACATCAAAATCACGGTATCAAAAGCAGTGGACACTTATTGAGTGGATATTTACAATATCAGCTAGCTGGCATGGCATACCATTAGTCGACGATGATTTAATACGACATTATAATTTGTGACAATTTTGTCGGTCGTAGCCGGATTTAATATATTAAACAAATTAAAACTTTGATGCATTGAAAAAATTAAAATTTAGAAGAATTAAAAACTTAAATGATAAATCGCAAATCAAACCATTGTCATATGAATTTGAAAACAATGATAGCCATTTTTTTGTGAGTAGAAATAATAAAAATAGGTGGATTTTTATACTTTTAGAAAAAAAACACCACCACCGAGCCACATTTATAACGATTAAAATCATAGCTTCAACAATAAGATAACTATTTTAAATTCTTTGGTAGATAGATGAATTACTTTTTCTCTAAACCAAGGTATTTATAAAAAAGATATAAAATTTATTAGGGAGGTAGACGAAGCGCATGGTTATAATAGAAATATTGTAGATGAATTAATTAGAAAACATAAGTTTATGAAATTATTGAAAGAATCTTCACCTTTACAAAAGGTACAGAGCAAAAGCAAATTCGTAGTAATACCGTTTAATTCCCAATTAAAAAACGGCAAGACAAAATTTTAGAAAAAGTGGACATTAAGTTTACAAACCATGTAATAAGTTAAGAGAAATCCTGGGTAATTCAAAGAATACAGTAGATTAACATGATATATCGGTGATTTATATAAGTTGTCAATATTGCGATCGAAGATATGTTGGTAAACTAGAAGATCCATATCAACTAGACATTAGACATTGCTCACATTAGATTTAGAAATGAGAAATCTTATATTGCTCAACATGCTATCCCATACAGTTAAGTTTTTAAATTATTAATGCAACACTTGGTTAACTTCACGGTTCATGTTTTCTACACGCTTCATTAGATACGATCGTCTAAGTCGACATTTAGTTTAGAATTAGATTGAGTCGTCTTCTGATATTAGGTCATCTCCTGATGTCTTGTTAGTTAACCTCCTAACGTGTTTAGCGAGGGCGCGTCGAGAAATTAAAAACAACTGGAGTTTAGTGGAAAATCTTTTTGAGTTTAGTGCTTCAGACCAAAGGTTTCAAAAGAAGAATTAATCTTAATTTCCATGTTTTACAGAAGTTTTTCCTATCGCTTATCAGATTTTGTTGTAACAAACAATTAAATCAATTTAACTCAACGATTGATGAAAGTAATGGTAACAGTTTTCTTTAAAAAACATTTCTAAAAATAGCTGTATTGTTCTATTTTTAACATCAGCTATACGAACGCGACACAAACAGAAATCTAGTCGTTTCAGGAAAAAATGATTGTTCGATCGATCGATATCAATATTGACCTTTCAGTATTTATGTAAATTTACATAATATATATATATATATATATATATATATATATATATATATATATATATATATATATATATATATATATATATATAACTAATTATAAAAATTTCTAAAATAGAAACCTATCGAAAACCGCAGGCTTGTTTTTCGGTTTCCTGATAATCAATAAAAATATTTCGGATAATTTAATATCATGTGCAAATTTAGGACACCGTTGGTTAATTAACTAAATGTAAAATGAATTTAAATAATCAAATTAAATAATATTCCAGTAGAGTTTTTTGTAACTTTACTGGCTACAAATTATAAGTAAGCTTGCATAACATTAATAACTTGATACATATATTTAGAAATTTCAATTAGTAAATACTTTAAATATAAAATATTAGATATCGTTTTTATATTTCACCATAATATTTTTTAGTGTTCGTACTTACGTGATGACCTGTGATGGCATGTTGGCAAAACTAAATAAAACAATATAAGTACTAGCTTTAAAAAATATCACTAACTCACCATGCAAGAAGCTTCATGTAGTTTTCCCAATTTAGGTCTAACGAATGGACTAAAACACACAAAATAATTTACTAGATATAAAATTTAATAATATTGTATTTAATATTATATATATATATATATATATATATATATATATATATATATATATATATATATATATATGTATATATATATATATATATATATATATATATATATATATATATATATATATATATATATATATATATATATATATATATATTTAGTGTCCCTTAACTTAGCAACTGGTAATAGTAGATATCAAAATAAGAGGATTTAGTTAATAAATGTGTTGACAAATGTTAATCAAAAAAATACAGGATGTTGAAAGTGAATCTAAATTTTCAAAAAATTAGATCATTTAAGAACGGTTGAAGATATCAGCTTCAAAATCGGGTAGTTGGATTTTCAAAGGCGACAAATCTGAATTTGGCTTGAGTCTAATTGCTAGAGGGTGCTTGCTACCTACTTTGTGAAGAATTAACTCGCTCATATTTTTTTATCCTATTATCCTATAGAGCTAGGAATATTTGGACTTCAAAATAGAGAAGAGTTATAATTTCCACGTATAAAAGATACCCTTGGTCAATATCGATATCTCACGACGTTTGTGAGATATTCCTGTTCGAATATTCCATTATACATCTTACACACAAAGTGTGCCTTGAATGTTGGGTACAAATTGTTACGCCTCGATGACAACTGTCATTGTTTTCTATCTCTCCTATTAAACGTAGCTAGAAACATGTTTTTTCAATCTTGAGTTGGCATTCAATTATTTGTAAAAATGACCAGACTTCAGTTTCCTAACCAGGATTTAAGGGATATGCTCTGCGTTTATGCACAAGCAAATTACAATTGTCGCGCTGCAGTTAGAAGATATGAAGAGGTCTACCCAACCAGAATCACCCCAGATCGGCAAATTTTCCAAAAAATTTTCAATCAATTAGGCGAGACAGGTTCGTTTTACAACAATCCTGGTGGACGACCGAAACGTATAACGGTAGATAGAGAAGAGGATATTTTGCAGAAAAATTGTTTCATTATCATTTTGTGTCTGTTTACTTGTTACTGTTAATTTACTACCACACGATTTGCCGGCTAGATCGGACTTTTGTCAAAATCTACTACATACAAAAAAAAGAAGACTCCTGAATATTCCTGAAAAAGATATTGTTTATCGACGAGGCAACTTTTACCAGTCGCGGAGTTTTTAACTGGCTAAATAATCATTATTACGCCCTGGAAAATCCACACCTACCGACATTTCCAGCATGAATTTTCAATTAGCATTTGGTGCGGCATTATCGACAATTTTTTTAATCGACCCATTTGCGTTTTCGCAAAGACTGAATGAAGATCAATATGGGTAGTTTTTAGAAAATAATTTATTAGACCTTTTCGACGGTATACCTCTAAACTTAAGACATGTCGTTCATGCAAGTTGGGGCGCCACCGCATTTTACAAAACGTTTTCCACATCGATGGATTGGGCGCGGTGATAAGTTTCCTTGGTCACTTCATAGTCCAGACTTTAATCCGTTAAACTTTTATTTGTGGGGCCATATGAAGTTTTTACTTTACCATGATGAAATCAATACACGAGACGAACTTTTACAAAAAATTCAACAAGCGGTCAGTGTTTGTAGAAATTAAGAAAATATCTTTTCAAATATGAGGCGTCACTTAACAAAGAGCCTGTGAAAGTCTATTGAGGTAAAGTGTGGATAGTTTCAACAACTATTGAATTAAATTTTTAAAAAATATTATTTTAAATAAAGTCCGTTGTATTTTTGACATCTTAATGATTTTTTTTTCTCGTATTCGAGGCACACTTTGTGAATTGCAGATTTTTCGGTCATCGGCAAGATGTGCAATGGAATATTCGAACATGAATCTCGCAAATGGCGTGAGATATCGATATTGACCAAGGCTACCTTTTTTTACGTGGGAATTGTGACTTTTCTCTATTTTGAAGTCAAAATATTCCCAACTTTATAGGGTGAAAAAATATGAGCGAGTTAATTCTTCACAAAGTAGATAGCAAGCGCCCTCTAGGAACTAGGCTCAAACTAGTAGCAAATTCGGATTTGTTACATTTGAAAACCCAACTACCCCGATTTTGAACCTGATATCTTCAACCATTTTAAAATTATCTCAATTTTTCAAAAATTGAGTTTCACTTTCAACGCCCTGTATTTTTTGACTAATATTTGCCAACACATTTATTGACGAAATCCTCTTATTTTGTTCTCTACTATGTTTCTACATTATTCTGGGTCTCAATCCATGAAAATGGAAGAAAGTATCTTTTGAGAAGATTTCTTTATATGTATATTTTATAAGATTTATTTTTATTTATACTCTTCAATGTATATTATTTTCTCAAATGCTTATTTTCTTATTCGCTCCATAATCTTTTACTGTTTTTATTAACAATATTTTAAGTAGGTAATTTTTTCGTTCTTTAGTATTGTTCTTTAACTTCTTTACATTACCATGACGCTTTGTTTGGTATTTTATTTTGGATTATGTTCGCTTCTTTAACTTTTTTTTAGTTTGTCCCAGCTGTCATTGATTCTTCCTCTACTAACCGCTTTTTTTCTATTTTGTTTTGAGTTTAAGCAACAAATTTTGGTCACTTCCCTCCCTTTGATAGGGGTGGATGAATAAGGTGTTGGTGATTTTAGATTATTAAGTAGACATAGGTTGACCATTAGGTGTCAGTTATCCCTAAAACTCAACTTCGTTCAAACTTGAGAAACCATTTCGTAATTGATAGTAAAAACACATGATGTTGTCATGATCATGTAAAAACACACACAATGTGTGTGTTGGGCTCTAGATGCTTTTAAAGTAGATACAATTACTATAGGCCCACATTATTAAATTAGTTAATTATTATTTACTTGGATGTAACAAAAATATTTGACTTCTTTCCTTTGTTTACAAATAAAGGATTATACTTCATTCCTCAGAGGTTTAATTCGATTTCAACTTTTTGTTCTGACAAATAAACATTTCTTCTTCAGTATTAAAGTGATTTCTCTACGAAATATTCCATCAAGGGTTTTTAACCAAAACGTTAAAATGAGTGAAATAAGTCTCGAAATTAAAGTCAATTTAAGACATTTAAAAAAGGATTTAAAGTGACGGATACAGCTTCTGAGATTTACAACGGGGGAAGGTGCTGTATCAATCCGCACTGCTTAACTCTGGTCAAAAAGTTCTGGGACAGCGACATGATTCTTGAAGGTAAGTCTCTCGATTTCAAAGCAGATGCAGCTTCAGATCCTAGAATAATCACTAGAAAACTTTTGGAGGAATTGGGTATATCCCATAATCCCACACTACCGTTAACCGGAATTAGCGAGGCGAGGAATGGTGCTAAAGAGCTCTAGAAGTATCCCTGTCATCAAACATGAACTGTCGCCGGAAGTAAGCCATGTACTATCTGGTTGAAGTGTGTAAAATTATCTTCAAAAACCCTACTATCTCAACTAACCCTATACCAATTCATCAAACGGATTATTATTTGCGATGAAAAATAGGTTTATTTCAAAAATTTTAATGACCTAAAGCAGTGGGTTATGTATTGGCAATCAGCTCTTCGGGCACTAAGATGAGAAAGATTTGTTAAAAACGTCATGCTGTGTATTTAGTGGAGAGGATATACGCTATCCTGTGCGAAAAATATCCATCTTTGGTCAAACGTAAAAAAGTTCTCTTACAGCAAGCCAACGCAAGATCACACACTTTACATTTGACCATCTTTAAAATTATCGAAGTTGCCTTTAAACTTATGCCTCACCCAACATACAACCGCGACCTCATTCCGTCGGATTACCATTTGTTCCGGACCATGGTTCACTTTTTTCGAGAAAAAACATTCTGGACTGAAGAAGACGACAGCCTTATCGTGGAGTCTAAGAGGAATGGAGTTACTGGCGCAAGAATGGGTTGAGGTCATCTAAAAATTTTCACAAATTTTCTAAACAGTGAATAACTAGGTACCTCAAATACGAAAATACTTTTGTTACACTGTAGAATTTCATTCAATGCATCCTACGACAGATCATTATATATCTTTTATCGCTGAAGCAAAACATGAATCATACTCAAAATTCAACTAAAATAATTTGAATTGAAACAAAGTGTTGGTTTTGATAAAAATCCGCAACCTTTAGTGCTTATACTGAATGCAGTACGTACCTCACTTGACGCCAAAGAAATATCTGAATAGGAATCGGAAGGGCCATATCACCCAATATAGTTTCCCCAGACGCATCTCTCTCTTGAGGATGCATTGTTTCTTTTTTCTTAATCTTGGAACTAAATAAAGAATATTTTTAAAAAAGTTTTACCTTTTGCAAGATTATGCAATCATTTTACCTGAAGGGTTGTATGTTTTCAATATAATTGTACGCTTCGCCAGGTTTTTAACTTCTTTTTAATATTGTATTTAAAATTGAGTTACGTTTTATATTTCAACTGATAATTCCTTTAAAATATTTGGTTTCTATGTTATTGATTATATAATGTTGAGAAAGCACTGCTTAGGATATTGTAATTGATGTTGTGTCTCTCAGATTCGAGATAGTAAATTGACGAAGGAGAGGTGGCGAGGACTGGAAGATTCGGTCGTATTCGTAGAGCTGCTGCGTTCCAAGATAGAGCGAGAGCATGAAGTTTCCACAGTTGGAGTACACTATTAGATTTAAATGTTCGTTACTCCGATAATATTATGTAAATTAACTTATTATTATTATTCAACTATTTGTTACGCTGGATAATAGATAAATTTTACCGAAAGACAATGAAAACTGATTCAGTTTTCAGCCAAATTAATGAAAGCCGTATTTCCGTGAAAGTTCAGCAAAGTTTCTTTCAAACTTTCTTCAATTTTTTAATTCAGTCTAAGCAAAAAAAAGGATTACAGTCTCGATTAGTTTTCTATTTAATCTAAATCTAATAAATATCAGAAATTTTCGAAAGAGAGAGATAGAATATTGAAATTTAAGTTGCATCGGCAGCAGAGACCAATTAGCTATATGAGACAATGAATAAAAAGTAAAACTTAATGTTGCTGTGTAAGCAATTGTAATAAATAGTAAATAAATAAATGAAAAATAGGAAATGTGATGATGAAATGAATACAAATTATATACGAATAAAATTATAGATTGGTGAAAATTTAAATAAATAAAGGTCCATTTCTACAATAAGAGGGAATAGTATGAATTTCCTGAGATAACACAGTCCAATTAGGAAGAAATATTTTTTTATAATTTTTTTGTTTGTGGTTTATGAATTGTAGACTGATTTTTTATTATTTATTTGGAAATAATCAATGGATTCTTACATTTCACCTTAAATTTTTCTCAATAATTCTAGTATTTCTAGTATTTTATTTAAGAGTAAATCCAGTATTAATCTATAATATAAATTGCATTGATAATTATTGACAATCTTCGCCAGTCTCTCTGACAAATTCCCTTTGTGTAAAATGAGGCTAATTTAGAAGTTGATAGATGTCGCAGTAGGATATTTTTCACGAAGTAAATGTTCTATCATCTGAAAAATTGTGATCTGACGATACAGTATCAGGAGAATTTTATGTCTTAGATGTTTTTGTATCAAAGCTATGTTTAGTCTATCAAGCTGAGAACAATAATATTCAGCACTTATGGTTAATTTAGGATTTAGAATCACATAGTGAAACATTCCTGTAAAATCACTTTTTTAAGGTAAAGCCTGATTTCAAAGTGGAAAACGGTTGTTCTGGTGTTAACCATTTTTTTTATGTGGATTGCTGTATATAATTTACCTTATATGTCTAGAAATAATTTGTGGAAGAAAGGGATGTCTGCATAACCTAGACAAAAGTGATGTCTGAATAAGAACAGATATTTTTGATGTTTTTTAAGTTGTAGATCGTGGCGAAAAAATGAAATAAAGAAAAAATATCTAAATAAAAGTGTTTTGCAGATGGTAGCTTTGTCTTCAACTGAAAGTTAATTAGGCACCTATATTTATTCTTTATACACTTTGTTCAATTGGTGTAAATACCTTTATATTGTAAACCATGAAGTTTTAAGCTTTGTGGCTCATTCATGGATAGTTTGTTTGGGATCAGCTTCAATGTCAGTCATCAATAGATCCAAATTCAACAGGTCCTTCAGATTTTATACCGTCGAAATGATTGAAATAAATTTGTTCTGTTCCTAAATTTTTTAATCCACGACAAATGTTTTGACTCCTGACATGTTCTGCTATATAAGCCACCAGGATAAACAACGTTAATGCACATTTGTGATATTAGCGGCGTTGCTTTCGAAACGCATAAAATATCAAATGCCTAATATGGAACTTATCCACATTTTGCTCTTCCATTTATATAGGATTAAATGTAAGTTAAGATGTTCTCAGTAGATAACAATGCTTTTTAAATTTGTAATAAATGACATTACTTACATGTATATATACCTAATATAATTTGTGTATATCTAATGTGTAATTGTGTATATCTAATATATCTAATATTGCAAATTGAGCAAATAGAATATACACTTAACATTTTTTCAAACCAATTAATTGCACTAAATATGAATTTATTTAAGCGAAGAGATGCCCACGGCATTTTTATTCGCAACCATTTTCGGACTAGCTGATCAAGTGAAATTTTTTATTTGTATGTGGCCGGACTTCTTGACCCCAAAATATTTAGATGGTTAAGGTAAATAAGTAATATTATTGACTTCCAGCTTATCAGACTTCAAACTTCAACCAAGGTTACATTTTTAGATCTAAATCAATGGGTGGTGAAATAGTATTATTTTCATTGGTGATTGTTATGTTTTTATCTATTTAGGATGAGTTTTTTATACCGTTTTGAGATTTTTGGTAGTGGAGATTAGTCCACCCAATGTTACACCATTAGCTTTTTAGATTTAGGAATCATGATCTCTTTGAGTTTTACTGGAATTTAAATTCCAGTAAATCCATCATTGGAGAAAAAATTCCATACTTTTTCTCCAATGATGTAACATTATAAAAAACATGTATAAAAAAATGTTTGTTATGTATATATATATATATATATATATATATATATATATATATATATATATATATATATATATATATATAGAAAAATTATTTTAGAATAATATTGTGTCATAACAAACATTACTTTATAATAAACATGTTTGTTCAAAGTATGCATATTTTGAAAATTTACATTTTAAATTTCTTTAAACGACCAAATCAAATAACTCGTTGGCATTTTTCGGAACTCTATGGAGCCATATCGATTTGGGATGGCGATTCTGCGCGAATTTCTCGGGAACTGATCAAATTTCCTCTGACGGAATTTTATTTTTAAAATGCCAGTAATGAATGATTAAAAAATTTCTTAATTTGCAATTCACATCTTTATTGCATTATATGTATTGCTAGACATATAATTTTTTGTTTTTCTGCACTTTTCGGTATCCATACCGAAAATTATATTGTTATAGAGAGGCTTTATTTCACAAAAATGAAAGTATTTAAAAAAATATTTGTTTTAAATAAATCTCTTCTAAAACAGGATGCCTTTTTAGATGACCAGGTTATTAAAGGCTTTTTTCTGTACGTGATTATCGCATAATTTTTCAATAATATTCCTTGGCCAAATCTTTTTTGCATGTTACCTATTTTTAAAGGTAGTTTCGATTAATTGCGTGGTTGGCTCTTGGTGAAACATAGTAACAATAATGATAATTAAAACACTTGGTATTTATTTTACAGCATATTCAAGATATTCTCTAACATGTTTTGGTCTCGTGACCATTCTTAAAGAGAGTTATGTATAAAGTAAACTAAAGTTTCAAAGTGCTGTCTAATGGAGGTCGGTTTTTTTGTCTTCTATTAATTTAATTCGTTGTAAAGCTGACAAAGGTAATACTATTACTGTTCTAATAAAAGATGAATACCTATTAAAAGTGAACGCACTCATCAATACAGAAAACTGTAGAGAACTCAAGACTGATCCAAACAAAAAATATCACACCACTGTAAAGAAAATTACAAAAACGTACAATGAAACCTTCTTAAATATATCGCAATCTAAACTAGATACCATAAACCCAAAATCTCCTGTCTTATACGGAATGCCTAAACTGTATAAAGATGGCATTCCAATGAGACCAGTGGTTTCTTATGTAAATGCTCCTGCATATAAACTTTGTAAACTGAACAGTGATCTACCATTATTTATCGATTTTAACTTGCACAAAGCAGTCAAAAATACAATAGAACTAAGAACAAAATTAAGAAAATATACCGATACCTCCTAATGCAAAGTTACTTTCGTTCGATATAAAAAGCCTTTTTTCCTCCATTCCGCTCGCTACAAGATTTTAAAAATATCCTTAATAAAAGTATTCATGAATGTAATCTTGAAATCGCACACAAAAAAAGCTCTCATAGAAGCTATCAATGTATGTACCGAACAAAATAAATTTCCGTTTAATTCAAAATTTTACCAACAAACGATCGGATTACCAATGGGAAGCCCCTTTCTGGCAGAAATTTACATGGCTAATTTTGAAAACAATTGATTTAACGATACTAATTAAACAAGACACATACATTTTTTGGGTCGTATTTTCGATGATATTATTTGCATATGGACGGGTACCGAAAGACTATTGAGTCAATTTTTTAATTATTTAACACAAAATCGATACAAGTGCTTACGCAAGTTCAAATCGGTCATGGAATGTAAAAATGTCCACTTTTCATAATATGACCCATTCTACTTAAAAAAGACAGCTGCGAAAAAGAACTTAATATTATCAAAAATATCGCAAAGAATAATGGATATCAACCCAGCATTACAGATGAAATCAGTGGGGGCTCGTGAAAGAGGGCGTTGGGGCGCCGCCCCTCCAGCATTTATCACAGTAAACAATTTTTCAGAGCCAAATACCTTATTTTACCTTCTGTATAGGGTTTCAATATCACGAAAAGTAAAAACGAGGAAGCAAAAAAAAGCAGCCGCATTTCAGCAGCACTATATTCTTCTACGCCCTCCCACTTTAAAAACCCACGAGCCCCCACTGGATAAAATGATAAAAAACAAGAGTAAGAAAAACAACATCAAACATTTTTATGCCGCAACACCCGAAAAAGATTCCAAAAATTGGCATGCTATAAAATATATTCATACATTAATTTCCAGAATCACAAATCATGTAATGAAATAAAATATTAATATTATCTCTGTTAATAAAAATAATCTTGCATCGATGTTAAATAATGACAAAGATTAAAATTTTTGTGACAAATCTGGAGCATACGAAATAAAATGTAATATGTGTAACACTATATATTCAAACCGGCAGATTTCTTTAGATGATATGCTAAAAGAACATGAATATTCAATTTTACATAATTAAAGAAAGGGCTTTGCCGAACATTGCATAAACCAGAACCATTTTTTTAATACCAATAATGCCAAATTATTACATAGTTGCAATAAAGCAAGCTGTTAAATTACTTGGAAATTTCCGAAATTAAAAAAGCCATATACGACGGTAAAAACCTAACAAACTCCCAGTTTACTTCGGAAATATCCCAATTATTGAAATGTAATGAATTTAACGGGACAAAAAAAACCGACCTCCATTAGACAGCACTTTCAAACTTTAGTTTAATTTATACATAACTCTCTTTGAGAATGGTCGCGAGGCCGAAATATGTCAGAATATCTTGAATATATTGTGAAACAAATACCAATATAAGTGTTTTATTTATTATCTTTATTTTTAAAGGGACAATATAGTTATAAGTTTCTATTAATTTTGAATTTCTTTAATTTTTTCTTTTGAAGTTTGATTAATCATAATCTTAATTTTCCTACCTTCAGTGTTATCCTTTGGAGAATTTGCCATTTAAATTTTCCATGTTCATGTAACATCATTATGTAAAACACCTATTTTTCTACTGGGTAACATTTTAACAAGACTGAAAATTATACGTGTGTTCTCTGGGTCGGGGTGTAAAAACGGAAAAGAAATAGCCTCAATCACGCCAATATTCAGGTTGGATAAGAGTGGATGCCTTTTGATAGGTCGGCGTTAATCACTCGTCATTTGATGAGTTTTTTTTGTCGGAACTATTTTTACTATTCAGATGCATTTTAATCTTTTTCAATTTTCAATTGAAAACATTCAGTTCGTTACCTTGAGTTATTATTCTTAAGATGTATAAAGTGAATTTAAATATAATAAATGCTGCTAAGCTTATCGAAATAGTAAAACTGCTTTTGCCTTGCTGTCGTTCCCTAAACTAAAACAAATTGATATAAAAGTCAGAATCTACAAACCACTCATTCGGTTTTCACAAAGAAAACAGAAGAAATGCATGAAATATGTGAATGAAGAGAACTCAGAAGAAATTTTGGCGCTGAGAATGAGAATGGAATTCAAGCAATTATTTAAAGTTCAGAAAATTGTAGACTATGTGAGAGTTTAGTCATACAGATGGAATGGTGGGGATATGCAGATACATGTTAGAAACTCATATATTAAGGAGAATCATGTAGGGGTGAATAGTGGGTAACAGAAAAATGGGCAGATCAAATATACATTGACAGTACAATTTAAGAAGAGATGTTGAAATATCATTGCATAGCAGAACCTGTCAACAGGCTACTGGAGATCGATACGTATGAAAGCGAAGATTGCAGCAGGTCAAAACACATTTGGGGGAATATAGTACCATGGAAAGAAGAAAAGTCTATTGAAATATATAGATTAGAGACAAATTATATTAAATGTTCAAAATGGGGTTATATAAAAATGTTGTCATTTCGAAATGTGTTTGTTAAAAAATATAATATAAGTATTATGTTTCTTCCAAAAGTTAGATATATAGTATTTTGTAATGCCTTTATTGTAGTAATTTCGTATTACATATAATATAAATATATCATATTATATCTTAAAAAACAGAGGAAGAGAACAAATAATGTTATGCGCTGATAGGAAGTGAGATTGATAAGGCCCCAGAAATGATATTAAGTCAGTTTTTGGGGATTTTAATGCCCAAATTAGAAAATAATTGGAGTATACCTTAATAGTAGGAATGATAATGGGAAAAAGTAATATAATTCGCTGCTTTTTTAGGGGCAATATAACTTTTCTAATATACAGCTCCCTTCATGCCTGAATACAATGCGTTGTTTCATAAGTTCCCGCCGTTTTTATAATTCGTTTGTTATTATTTCATTTTTATTTTGTTTGGCAAGGTGTATATATGCATTCGAAGGCCTTATTTTCCTGTATAAAATTATTGGCATCATTTTCCTCAAAAACTTAATTCTAATTATTGTAAGTCTGTGGGCTTTTAAAATAGAAATTCGAGGCCACTAAACAGTTAATTTTCGTCTCTTGTTATATTTTGTCTTTCGTCTTGCTCAAAAAGCTATAGAAGCAGTTTGAGACATTTGCGCCGTATATGCGGAGGATGCTATAGCAGATCGGACTGCTTCAGATTGGTTTGCAAAGTTTAAAAATGGCAAGTTCGTACTGGACGGCAGACCTTGCTCTAGTCGACCTTCCGACTTCGAGGAGAACCATCTTAAAGCGCTTGTTAATTAGGACCACCATCAAACATGCTGAGAATTGACTAAGAAGCTGAACTGTGGCCTTGCGACAATCTCCCGACATCATCAATATATGAAATTAACTCAAAGATTTGGAGTTAACCACATAACCTAACCAATAACAACAAGGAGGATCGCAGCAGCAAAGCTGCTCAATATCTAACTCGACACCGAACATCACACCACTACAAGTAACGGTTTTTGTACAGAGTCGTCGCGAATTATGATAAATGGTGGTCTCTGCGTAAATATGAGTCGAAGGAAGGAGTGGGTGGTCACAGGAGACAAGCCAAAGCCGAGAGTTGAGTAAGGTCTTCAGTCCAAGAAGACCGCGATCTTCCTCCTTCTTGCCTCGTGTACCGGAAAATGTTGGAGAAGAACAAGACGGTCGACAAAGCACCCTACTCCTACTCACCTCCCAGCTGCATTGTGTAAATGAGGTTATTCAACTGAGATAACCCGATTCATAAATGCCACATAAACTAATCGACGACAATCGTCACAACAAAGGAAAATCGTCACAACAAAGGTGCTCAAACTACCGCCCGAAAAGCATCAATTCTTGTACAAAGAATATGAAGCAAACGAAGGTGTGAGTGGTCGTAGAAGACACGCAAAGCCGAGAGTTAAGCAAGATCTCCATTTCAAGAAGACCATGATCTGCGTTTGGTGGCAATGGGGGTCTCGTGTACTGCAAAATGCTGGAGAAGCTGGGTCGTTCAGCTGCACCGTGCAAATGAGACAATTCAACTGAAACGTCCTGATCGACAGGCGCAAGTCATTCTTCTCCATGAGAATGCAAGACCTTACACAACAAATATCGTTAAGGAGGCCGTGAATGTTTTTGAAGGGGAGGTTCTCATCCGTAGTACTCTTCAGATATTACGCCAACTGATTATGACCTCTTCCGCTCAAATCAAATGAGGTGCGTAACTTTGTCCAACGATGTATTAAATCTGACTTAATATAATAATCTGGCGAAATGGCATAAATTGGTTGAGAAGTGTTAAGCTGATCAGGAATAATGACGGATAATACATCGTTGATTAATTTGTTGTTATAGTTGTTGCTTTTTTCGTTAAGTCTTTTTAATAGAAAAAACCAGCGTGAACTTATAGTACAACTCAATAGTTTTTTTGAATAATGTTATATAATTTAATATAATAGTTAATTTCTTAAGACAAGACAAGACAAGACAAGACAAGACAAGACAAGACTAGACTAGACTAGACTAGACTAGACTAGACTAGACTAGACTAGACTAGACAAGACAAGACAAGACAAGGCAAGGCAAGACAAGACAAGACAAGACAAGACAAGACAAGACAAGGCAAGATAAGACAAGACAAGACATGACAAGACAAGACACGATAAACGGCATAATTAGTATTCCCGACATATTGTGGCTTTTAAATAAAAAGACAAGAATCCTTGGTAAACGCAAAAGAAGATATATGCTGTGAACGGTTATGGTACCGTTGACAATTTCACTTGGCATAAGTGATTCAAGAAACTGTTTAAAACTAATATTATTTTTAACGATGCACCACGTTCTGGGCGGTCGACCGA